>BQNB010140906.1:2937-17345 GCA_026074375.1 Tanacetum coccineum | reverse complement strand
TCATTCTTAGGATTGGCTGGGTATTACCGTACGTTCATTAAGAACTTTTCTAAGATAGCTAAATCTCTTACTATCTTGACTCATAAAAGTAAGACTTTTGATTGGGGTGAGGAACAGGAATTGATATTTCATACCTTGAAGGATAAGTTATGTAATGCGCATGTTCTAGCTCCCCCCGATGGACCAGAAGATTTTGTGGTATATTGTGATCTTGACTCAGAAAAGTAAGACTTTTGATTGGGGTGAGAAACAAGAATTGACATTTCATACCTTGAAGGATAAGTTATGTAATGCGCATGTTCTAGCTCTCCCCGATGGACCAGAAGATTTTGTGGTATATTGTGATGCGTCCAAGATAGGACTAGGATGTGTGTTAATGCAAAGAGGTAAGGTGATAGCCTATGCGTCTAGGCAGTTTAATATTCATAAGGAGAATTATACTACCCACAATTTAGAGTTGGGTGCGGTCGTGTTTGCTTAAGATCTGGAGACATTATCTGTATGGGATAAATAATGTCATCTATATAGATCATAAGAGTCTTCAGCATATCTTTAGTCAGAAAGAATTGAATATGCGACAGCGTCGCTGGATAGAGTTGTTTAGTGATTATGACTGTGAAATTCGCTACCATCCTAGTAAGGCGAATGTGGTGGCTGATGCCTTAAGTAGGAAGGAAAGAGTAATGCCTAAGAGAGTTAGAGCTATGAATATGATCCTCCATTCGAGTATCAAGGATATGATAATGGCGGCTCAGAAGGAGGCTATAGATGAATTTGCAGTATTACAGAAAGGTTTAGATGAGATGATAGAACAGAGAAGTGATGGAACTTGTTCTACCTGGATCGAATATGGGTACCTTTGAAGGGTAAGGTGAGAACCCTGATAATAGATGAAGCCCATAAGTCAAAGTACTTTGTACACCCAGGAGCTGATAAGATGTACTATGATTTGAGAGATAGGTATTGGTGGCCTAGAATGAAAAATGATATAGCTGAGTTTGTTAGTAAATGTTTGACCTGTTTGAAGGTTAAGGCTGAGCATCAAAGGCCATCTGGCTTGCTCCAACAACTTGAGATTCCCGTATGGAAATGGGAAGGGATAACTATAGATTGTGTGACTAAGTTGCCTAGGACTAGTAGTGGGCATGACATAATCTGGGTAATTATGGACCGATTGACTAAGTCTGCTTATTTTCTACTGGTATGTGCTTAATTACACATACCTTTTACCTAATTAAACGAGCTAAAATAACCAATAATGACCAAAAACAGACATAAAATGCCAAATATATGCTTGTTTTGCTTTATATACTGTGCAGGTATTGGATATTCACTAAAGGACAAAAACAAATCCAAAACCGGACAAAATCGAGCACGAAATTAAAAAGAGAGCAAAAAACCGAAGCCGAAGATATAAATATCTTATTGGGTCAACTCGTACCCCACTTAATGGGACGGATCAGCCCATTATATTTATTTCTTAATTTAAAAGCCCAATTCCATTTAAAAAGCCCATAACCCTTTATTTAAATAACAAAGGCCCAAAACATTTAAACCTAGGCACAATACAAACCTAACCTCGTTAGCCCACAACACCACTAAACTGTTTACACAGTTAGTCCTTAAGGACTAACATTGCTAGTCCTTAAGGACTAACAAGTTTAGTCCCTCCCGTACTAAAACCTTTGTACCACTCGTCCTTACCCCCTAACACCCATCACAAAACAAACGCACAGTAACTTTCCCGCCCAATTTTACTTACACCTCTCCTCACATCTGCCAAACCTGCAAGTACCAAACAAACCATCCTTAACTTATTCCCCACAACCCAACAAACCTTAATTAACATTTTCTTCAAGGAAAATGACAACCACGTTGGCAATCCTAAGTGGTTTGATTGGACAGGGCAAAATTGAGGGCTCAGATTGAATTAAAGTAGCACAAGATGGAATTGAGGGTTAGGATTGAAGCTTGGAATGCTCTCACACAAGAAACACAACTCAAATGGCGAAGAACACGAAGAAAGTCTATAAAGAGTGTGTGTTTTTCACACAGTGAAGGAGAGTTTTTTTTAGTTTTTTAAGTTTTTAGAATAGCTTATTTATTGTCTTTTCAGCTTATTTTAGTTGTAACTCAGCTTATTGTACTTTCTTTTTAAGTCTTGTAAAAGTTTTTAAGTATTAATGAAATTTGAAGTTTTATGTTAAATTATGTTTTTATGATAATGCAATTTTATGGTATGAAAATGTTTGTTAATCTCTTATAAGCTCTTTTTATCTTTTACTTAAGCTATATAAACTTTTCCATAGTTTATATAGTTTAAGTCATTTTCACTCAAAATCACTCAAAAGCTATTATGGAAGATAAGACAAAAAGGGAAGGGCTTATAGGTTATACTAACTTGTTTTCTAACAAGCTAGAGCTTGTTGATAAGCTCTTAAGAGCATTTATGCCCTTGTTTTGAGCAAAGGGCTTTGTAAGTCAACCTTTTCATATTTTAGCTTATTTACTGTTAGCTTATTTAGTGCTTATTTTACTACTTGTCTTTGCTTATTAATGCTTATTTATGTTATTTATTGCTTATTGATGTTAGTTTATAGTTTTTAGCTCTTTAGTTCATGTCTTGGTATAAAACTATCTACCTTAGCTTAAAACTACTTATATTGTATTGCTTATTGTCAAGTGCTTATTATTGATAGGGTATTTGTTAATTGTCCTTTATTGACACTGTGCTCAATCTGTTTTAGCTTTATCTCATTTCTTTCTTTCAAAAAAATCAAACACACACTTGTTGTGCTTTACACTCTGTGTTCTGTCCGAACCTAACACACACACACACACATATGATTTTTGAAATTTGATCAAAAACATCATTTTGGGGTACTATCGGGTTGAAATTCTATGCACGAGTTAACATATAAACAATGTTTGGGTTGTTTGGTTTCGGCCAATCATATTCGAAAAGTGAACAAATATATGTAAGTTCATCTATTTTCTTCAATATTTTTAATACTTTTGAATACCTTATGTATTCTTAGATGTTAGTTGTACAAGTCGATCTGTCGTAAAAATCGAAAACTCGAAAATGAATGAAAGATAATAAGGTGCGCTGGTTCAAAATAAAAGAAAAGGAGAATAGGTTTTGTTAGTTTAATATTGTGTGTCGTGATGGTTGAAAAATATTTATTTGCTATGTATCTTATTTTAAATATTTGATTCTCACGGCAAAAGGGAGAAATGCAAGAAGGGTATTTTTGGCTATTTACCACTTAATGTCCGTATTTTTAGACTATTTTTATCAGCTTTTATGTTCATAAACAAATATGATACGTAGCTTATTATCTTATTTTTAAGCTTATTGGAATGGGTTTGGAGCTATTTGAGCTCACTCCCAAAAAGCCTCAAAAGCCGTGGCTTATTAAGTGCTTATTTAACGGTTCCGATAACTTTGTTACTTATTGTTTTGTGCTTTAAGATACTAATGGGATTTGGTATTTGGACCTAAAGTATATATTATAGGTTATGAAATATCTTAATGGATCTTTATTGACCTTAAGCCCAAAAATCGAAAAACTAGTCAATAGTTTAGAGAGATATGACAGACTTTGGAAAGCGAAACATACTTATGAATAGATATTGGAAGTCGTTTGGGAAATACGATTTGGTGAACATTGCAAATAATGGAATTTTGACATTTTGACGAAAAATGAGAATTTGTGAAAATTGTTAAGAAATAAAATGTTAAAAACCTGAAAACCGTTGTAGTAAAACGTATACGGGTCAAGTCGAAAATTCGTAAAAGCCTATACTTTAGAATTTTTACTCAGAACGCGATTATCAACAAAATAATAAAATATTTATTATTTTCATAAGTCGACTAAAAGACAGAAAAAATGTAATTTTTTACCAAGGAACTTTTCTAAATCGTTTAGTAAAATTAAACGCTTCGTTTCTATAATAAATATATATAAATATGTAAACTATATTAGAAGTATATAAGTATAATATATAAAGTAAAATATATAAATATAAATAAATATAATATATATATATAAATTTTTTATATATATAAAATATAAGAGGTAAATATATCTTATATTTACTTATCTAAAATGACTACATAGTAAAAATAGTAGTAAGCACAACTAAGAGTATAGTTGGAATTATAGTACTTTTGAAGTAAGTTTCCAACCAGCACACCACTAAAAACGTTAATATAACCGATACAAACGCGCATAGCTGACTATTAGGCATCAAACCTGAAAACTGTTTTGGAAATGATTGTCTAAGTGGAACATTAATTGGACTAGGACCTTGTTTCGATGTCGATGCATTTGCTTAGTGATATAGAGTTGGCATGTTTGAGACCTTTGCTTGAGGTGAGTTCTCGTAGCCCCACCTTTTAAATCTTTTCTGTTAGGCAAAAATGATACTCAAATGTGTTTTTAACTGTTGTTCTATGTCTGTGCGAAATGTGGATTTTGTGTTTGGGACAATATGTGCTTATGACTGCGTATGTGAATGATATTAGTTTGGTACGATATGTTGTGTGGAAGTTTCCTGAGTGGACACATCACCCTATTTATAATGCTCCAGCTGGCTAGGCTTAGGGTTCGGTCAAGACGTCGGGTTTGAGACCCTAAGCGCGTGGTACACGCTGGTGATAAACTAGCGTGGGATGCTAGTCTGGTACATGATTAGCGAGGATGTTAAGTCATGGGTTTGTGGTTGTTTGGATATATTCACTGTCATATAGCACAATTGTCCAACTTTTTGAGATATTGGGACAACGACTGGGTTTTCTTTAAACCTACACGCTCACCAACATTATTGTTGACATTTTGAGTATCATTTTCAGGTGAAGAAATGAGTCGATAAGAGTTGATATGTTGATACAGAACTTTAATATATCATGTATGATCATCTTTTTGAGAAGTCTTACTTTTGAAGTATGTTATGGATTTGTTTTCTTGAGGATTAATGTTTAAGACTTGAATGGACCCCTGCGTGGGCAAGTGGATTTGTAAGCGACTATTTTTGTGTTTTTCGATGTGACACACTACATAAGTTATTAGGGTTGATGGTCGTCATGATACTTTCATTTATGCATTTTTGATTTCTCTATTTTGTATCTTGTGTTGTGATTGGTCATTATGTTGCATTCCTGTGTTTCCGCCTATGACGGGGTGTGACAAAAAGTTCTCTCTGTTTATACACTATCTAATGCAAATATCGATCAAACAAAAGTAAGCTAGCTTTCCCAAACATCATTAGCATCTGATCCAACTAGAATCATTATATATTTGTTTACTCAATGTAGGAGCACTACTACACAATTTGGAATAAAGCCCCCTTAATAGAGCCATGTTAATGATAAAAACGAGCTCTTTGTTGATTTCCATCAAATACCAAAGCATAAAGCCCGGTTCTGAAATGAAAAAATAGGGGTCTAATTTAGCAAACAAATAGAGCCATGTTTTATAAATAAAAACCCGGCTTTATGTATTTATTAAAATTTTCAACTTTTGAGCAGGATTTCCTCCCCTTCTTTTTCACTTTGTGCTTATCTCTTTCTTTTCACCAAGACCACATAAACTTAATCATTTTACTTGTTCAACTAAATTTTAATAATATTTTATGGTCAATACAGGGTTATTGATCCATTTTAAACAGATCTAACGCCACCTTAATATTGATTTAAAGCTCCATTGCACATAATATTCCTTGCCAGCCTTGTACATTGACCTCAAACAAACAGTAATTATGTAAAGAGCTTTTGTATTTGGGTTTTCAAGTTAGCATTCTTTTTAGATTAGATCTTTTTAGTAGTATGAAATAAATGTTTATGTTGAAATTATGTTGTATATGTGTTTCTTGTTGAAGATCCAATTGAGACATAGGCTTTAATTGTAAATTTCAATTGTATATGTATTTTTTATGTTTAGATCTGCAAGTAAGTAATTTTTTATTTTTACCCCAAAAAAAAAAAAAAAAATGTATGCATTTCATCTTATTAACACGTTAGCCATTTTACCGGTAATCAAGAACATGAGGGCATGAAGATAAGGTGGACCAATGAGAACATGAAAGCCTACAGGTTATCTTTATATTCTTTATATACACACTGAATAGAAGGATACTTGTCAAATATACATTGCATTTAGCTCAAAAAATTTTGTTGTTATGCACTTTCAGGATCTGTGTTACTGTGTGGTGAACATAAAGCTCAAGCTCAAGCAGAGCTCTTTGTTGTTACACGTGCTCTTCGTTGTTAGGCAGCTAAGTTGCTTAACATTTTAATTGCCAAAGTATAAGTTTTATGATAGCCAATGTCGATGATATCCTGTTATCTACGTACTTGATGGCATTCAAATGCTTGTCTGTTGTGAAATTCTAAGAATGGGTCTTCTTATAAGTAATAAAAGGTCTCTTATACCAGTTCATTATAGGAAGTCATCAGACCACATCTGACTTCATGTACGCGGAAAATGTCGCTCACTCCTTTATCTGTGCTAAAACTGGTTTTGTCCAATATTATTTGTATGTCTTACTATTTTCACACATTTTACTAGCGATATTCTTGTCAGTTTGCGGTTGTGAATGCTGCAGAGGGCGAAGGTTGATACAGTAATGAATGTAGGTTGAAGTGAAGGTACAACCTACTTTTTTTCATGTTGTTTCTATAAAAACATCAAGATTATTATTTGTTTCAACTAATGTGGTATAAACATAAGTTTTGGTATTATGTGGTATAAACATAAGTGTTCGGTTGTTCCTAAAGTTAATGGGTTGGTACTCTTCTCTAAATTGTCTTCTTGAATTATTGTCGTTGTTGTCCAAACCCATTGAAATGTACATGCGTTCTGTGAATTATATAACTCTATTTAACTAAAATGAATGGTGAATGAGATCTGCAAAAGTGGTTTTCGCTGCAAAGCTTGATCAATTAAAAGTTGCAGAGACGGTTTAAATGTGTAGAAAAGTGACCGGTGCAAGAGCAAAAAAGACTGCTAATGTATTGAACAAGAAAAGCAAGAAAATGTCATCACCGTCTAGATAAAATCATAGCAGATCAAGTGATCTGTGTATATCGTGATACCTCCTCAATCATCCTAATTATGGGCTACCTCTAGTTTTTTCCATTGAATGGAAAGGTGCAATGTTAGAAGTAGGGCTATTAAGGTTAGCGTTGTTGTGACACCGGCTTTGGGCTCCATGTGTAGTCTCGTTTTCTTTACTTGGGCGCAAACGGTAAATTGGTATGTTCTTTTTGTTAATGAGTAACTAAGCTAGTGTCATCCTTGTAAGTTGATATGTGATTAATAAACTCTGATTCTACGTGATAAGGTCGCCGTTGAACTGTATCTTGTCTAAGCCAAGTATGTTATCAATGTAACTCAAATGTTGATTCTTTATTAAGAGTGTAGCTATATTATTATCAATCTCATGTTGTAAGCTATATTTAATTATGCTTAATGTAAGCTGGTAGACATGGATTGGTCAAATTGGGTAAATATTGATGTAATGGCTAGCTGGAAATGGAGCATGAAAGTTTTTTTTAATTTTTTTTCAAATAGAGCCATGTTTCTTATTATAAAACCGGGCTCTATATGAGGTTATAAAGCCAGTTTCAAAAACCAGGCACTAGTCAATGTTGAAAAAGAGACCCCTCCCCTTTGGACCCCCACCGAAAACCGGGCTCTATTTAAATTCAAATGTAATCACGATCATATCCTAGCACTTTAATCACCTTTCTATTCATAACATGGCGTGTTTGGACTTTTACGATAAACACAACATGGTTGCATACTTGGAAAAGTCAGCAGGAAGTGAAGATTTGACAATCATAGATTTCCTAAAGTGTTACAGTCCATCCACTTGGCCTTACTGCAGAACCCAACCATTTATACGTCTCTAAATTCAAGAATTTAGGAAACAGCTGCTTATGCACTACGAAAGATGAGTCCTAGGTATCACTGCAACATAGACAGAAAGGTCAAAGATTGGTGGTCTGTGATGCCTCATTAGAAACATCAGAAGCTTGAAGATTCTTAAGGTCTTTAGCTTTACTTCCAAATGCAGAAATTTTGAGCAACTGGCTTAACCTGGGGGTCTGTAACTAACTCAGACAGTCTATATTACAAAAGGGGTATTATTCCGTCACAGTAGAAAGTTCTTCATCACAACCATACTCCACTAGTTAAAGCCCTAAAAAGCTGCTGGGATCAATTTAAGTGCAACTTAGCTACTGCTATCAAATGCCTGGCAACCCAAAAGGATTTTCAACTTTTCCTAATTCTCTTGAAGCCATGGTCAAGAAATTAGATAGCCAACACAAGTTCTTGATGAATCCAAGGTTCATTCAATCTTAGTGACAAACATCCAAAAGGCTTATTTTGCTCACAAGACATCTATCCCACTCCTACCCTTAAGCACAAACTATTACAACCAAATGAAAGGGGTCTCCAAGTGAGAAATCTGGGGTAGTAACTCCTCTATTTGACATTATGATTGCTCAAGGTCAATCTCAATCCTCTACTCCACAAACGTCACCATCTAAAATAACATCTTCCCCATCACTGTCTCCACAAACACATCAACCATCACCTTCACCACACTCAATAGATACCACTCATCATACAGAGGAACCTACTCAAATGCCCCATGAATCACCTCTCCACAGTGTTCACTCACTTGGACGTGATGAGAACCGGGTTTCGAAAATATGAAACCCGGTTTAATTTGACCCGTTTTTTCGACCGGAACCGGTTCAACCGGTTGACCCGGCCGGGTCGAACCGGGTTTCAAAACATTGCTAGAAACGAAAACTGCGCGTGCCAACACAAAAATAATTAAATTTATATTTATTTATCACAATTTATTTAATAAAAATATTAAATAAAATCATTTAACATTTTATTCAAAAGGGTTTGTTGATAACGCGAACATTCGGGTTGAAATTCATTTTTATTTTCAGACAAGGCATAACCGGGTCACCAAATAATTAACAAATATTTTTATAAATGTTATAAAAATATTTATGAAATACTATCAAGTAAATACTCATTTTTATCAGAAAAATGATTTGAAACGCATTGGCGCAAGTTTCGTATTTTAAATCATCCGTTAAGTGGCCTAATCGAGCCCCGAACCATTAATTAATAAAAGTTACACTTTTGGTCCCTGTGAAAACATTTACACATCAACCCTCATCTTTTTGGGACTTGTCATATTTATTTTATAACTTTAATATATAAATATATATAGAGTAGGGATCTAGTGAGAAGTAAATTAAAATAAGAAGTGGTGAGAAATGACTAAAATCACATATTTGAGATGCAACGACTTGCATTAGATGCATTTCTATTCATTTAGATACACCATTTTGAGTTTCGAACGTTAACTTGATGTGTAGATGGTGCAAATTGATTTTAATGATTTCGGCACATGCAGAGGAACAAAAAAATAAAATGCATCTAATATATGTATATGCATCTAATTAAAAGCTATTAAAATATGCGATGATAATAGGATCGCATACATTATAGATAAGCTGGGTTAGTAAAGTCCGCATCTTATGTGATTGCGTGATTGAGTATATTGAGACATACTAATGATTTAAGATTTATGAGATGAACTCGGTACTCTATATTTAGTCGGTGGCCGGTTTATCTAGATTTTTGCATTACTTCGTGCTGAGATCTCAGTTTTGAGAGGTTTAAGATACAGTTAACTATCTCTTCTATTTTGATGTCCTAAGTCTCTGTTTGATTAGTTGAGATAAGGTATGTGATTAAAACTTACGCATAGTTATTTTGATCCTTAACCGTCAATGTATAATATTATAATATTATATATATATATATAGTATTATAAGTTTATATACATATATAAAGTTTATTATTATAACAGTTATTATAATCTCTAACAAGTTTATGACATCTATGTGTACACAACTTCACGTGTTTTGCATTCTCGCACGCAATATATTTATTACAGAGTCAGATCTTGTGTTCGCACTACGACGCACGCACACTCGCACTCTTCACTTCTCTCGCTCTCCACTGTAGATTTTGTGTTGTTCGCAGGGCCGCCTCCATTCACAGCAGCACGAGGGCGCACACCGCTCAGATTCCAGAGATCATCAGCTTATGATTTTTGTGTAGCATCTCGGCCACTATCGCCGCACACCCTGAGTCGTGATCGGCCGCACCCAGCATTCCCCTCTCTTAGCTCGACTACCACACTCTCAATGTCTGTCCCGAGTTCTCAACATTCTCTATGTGCTTGTAAGCAATCTGTCTACATACTGCGCCTGAGTAATATGATCCAGATCTCGATCCACCCCCCCTTACCACATATCATATTTTTTCGGCGAATTCCACCGCCGCCGCCCCACCTCCGGCCACTTTTCCGGCCACCGCCACCGCCGCCGGCCGCCATCACCAAAAATTTATAATTTTGTAGATCCACTCCGATATATTCGATCCCCATCATCACGCGCCCCCACGCGCTGCCACCACCCCATCACAACCCGCCATCGCCACCACCCTCCCATCGTCAACACCATCATGTCACAATCATCACCCCGTCATCATCGCTGCTGCCCTACATTCCTTTTCGCAGCCACCACACCACCAACGCCACTGCCGCCACCACACCTCCACAGCCACACCCCCCCTCCCGCTTCCATCGCACCACCACCTCATCACCATCTTCATAACAACAAAATAAGGGTGCGTTTGACTGTAGCAGCACGAACCAATGGTGCGTGTGGTTTTATTATCACAAAAGGGTCCGTTTGGTTTTCGATTCGGCACCATAGGGTGCGTTCGTTTTGCTGTCAGCAACCACAAGGGTGCGTTTGGCTCATCTCATCAGTAAAGGGGTGTTTGGTTTTGGCAGATTCACCACCATAGGGTGCGTTTGGCTGTTCATAACAGCCAAGGGTGCGTTTGGGTGAGCAGGAAACGTATAAGGGTGCGTTTGGGTGAGCAGGAAACGTATAAGGGTGTGTTTGGGTGAGCAGAAACAACCTTTAGGGTGTGTTTTGATTTATATAAATCGATTAATAAATATATCGTAATATTTATAAATATAAAACCAGATTAAATGGTGGTTAATGGTTAAATAAATATGTTATATATTATTTGATCTCGTCTAAGTATATATATTGATCACGCGAGTAAATTGCAACACGGATTGATTGAAAAAGGATTAAGTTATATGGTTTTAAGATTGTTTAATTTATAATTATACAATAACCAGATAAACAAACTGTTGGGAATAAAATGCTAAGGGATTCCCACTGTTAGTTGAATGGTTCCCACTGTTAGAAGAACTTCCCACTGTTAGTATATTTTTTTTTTATAATTCCGACCTAAAAGATTAAAGTCTTAAATTTTTGTAAAAACCTTACAAAACATCGGTTACATGATTTTAACATTTAATACAGTGCGTTACTTTTATACGAGAACTGTTATTAATTAAATTGGTGATTTTCCGAACACGTGTCGAAATGTGTGTTTTAATTATTATTCTCACGTCTCTTATATAGTACTTTCCTTATATATAATACATGCCGTGTATTATAATCATTTCGTTTTTTCTTTCGGTTGTTTAATAGAGGTTATAATATTCATGATACGAATTATATATTGTGCATTTTTGTATGTAATATATCGGTATATTTTACCTCACTTTGCGTTTACCTTTCGATTGTATTTTATTATAACAAACCACCAAAACTATTACAACTTGGAAATCTAAATCTTTATCACGTGTGCGTGATGTAAATATCTCCATCGGATAAAACCTATTAACATTATTCCTAGGCTAAGTGAGTCTTTGAGTTAAAGTTTAATCCGCAACCTTCTGGGTCGAGCCGTTACGGTTTCCGTTCGTGTTATGCTTAATATGTGCATTTTCCGCCAATCTGTTCTGCAACATAATTGTTGTGTTTAGAGCCCCAAGTTTTATGGTTATTCAATAGTTCTTTTGGGGTTGAGGAAACATGCTTGTTTGCAAATTCATTAAATGATTGACTTATGTTGTTACTTTGATCATTTACAAATTTTGTTCGAATAACTTATTTACATTGTTAGCGATGAGATACATACTATTTGACATCATTTTTGGTCCACAAATACATACTTTACTTTTGAAATGATTACGGATTAGCTTAAGCGGATTGAATTGATAACTACAAATAAATGCTCGGGTGTTCTTGGAGGGGACACCTGCGAGGGGCACATATTCATTACTGCCCGGTGTTCTTGGAGGGGACACCTGCGAGGGGCACATATTCATTACTGCTCGGTGTTCTTGGAGGGGACACCTGGAGGGGACATATTCATTACAGCCTTGTATCTTAGAGGGGACACCTGCGAGGGGTACATATTCATTTTTTCCCGGATGTTCTTGGAGGGGACACCTGTGATGGGTACATATGTTTTCATTTACTGCCCGAGTGTTCTTGGAGGAGACACCTATAATAGGTACATAGTGCATCAGTTTCATGAACTTAGAGTAATTGAAATCATTATTTTATACGCACATGAATATTTACTGTGCCTTGAATAGAGTGACAATACATACTTGAAACATTTTTGATATATATAAATATCATACATGCTTTGAACAATTGCGGTACAACGTTCATACGTACATTTTGTGACTATTTGGGGATTGAAATGTCTATCATTCTTTACAACTATTTGATTTCTAAAAATCATACATACATTTTGGAAGTACATTTAAGGATTTAAATGGTCATACACACTTTACAGAACCTTGGTTCAACATTTATACTTAAACAAATCTATGAACTCACCAACTTTATGTTGACACTTTTTAAGCATGTTTTTCTCAGGTGAATTAGATGCTTGGCCTACTTGATGTGCAATGGAGTCTAAATTTGACAAGATTTCATTCATGGATTTCTACTTACATACAAATGATCAAAACTCGTTGGGTTGTTTTCAAGCTTTTCATTGTGATGCAATTATGGGATAAATGTTATATCAATTTCAAGGAAATCAACGAGATTACTTTTCAAACGACACATTTAGAGGTCGTTCTCTTGTATCTAGCGCTGTGTATTATGAAGTAACTCCCCCGGACACATTTCCGCTGCGACACATTTTTGGGGGTGTTACAAAATCACCAAAATTCTCAAAGAATGACTCGCCCTCATCCAAAAGGAAATTTTGTTCCAAAATCAGTCTTAATGAAATCTGGCATTAAAACACTTAATACTGTTGGGCAAAACTTTTCAAAAGTAGCAGTATCAGTTAATACTACCAGACCAATTAATACTCCCTACCCTAGACCAATAGTAAATAGTGCAAGGACAACATCAAATATTAGAAGGCCCTTTAACAAGTCTACAACAAATAAGAACAGTCATTTAAAATAAAAAGTTAATACTGTTAAAGAAAATGTTACTACTGCTGGGCTAAAAGCAATTGTTGGAAACACGAAAAGTGTCGGTCACTTCCAAAGTTGTAACAAGTCTTAGCTCGTAGTTAGTATAAGGATTAGATTAGTAATCTAGTCCGGCCCAAGGCCCATGGGTGGCCCAACTCCAGCCCATGGCCGGCCTCTATGTAGTATTTATATCCCTCTCCTAGTCTTGGAGAGGGTTGGTTGTTCCATTGTTAGAAGTTCCATTATTCACACATTTCATTAATACATTCATCCATTTTCCATCCAAGTTTCTCTCTAACATCCAACCCACATCTCACTCTTGTTCTTGGTTGATCTTAAGATTACTAGTATTCTTCAATTGGTATCAAGAGCCATGGAGTGGTGTGTTTAGATTTTTGTGTTTGATTTGTGTTCAAAACCTTTACAAAGAGCAAATTAGTGATTAAAATTTTTTGGCTTAAAAACCTTAAAGTTTTCATTTTTATTGTTCCTATAGGGTTAGTAATACTAGTTGTACAAGAATTTTTGCTAAAAACCATTAAAAATCGTGTTTTTTTGAGTTTTGAAAATTTGAGTTTCGTAACTGTTGGAACCGAACGAGAGGACTAAACGAAGTGAACCGAACGAGTTGGACCGAACAAGTCAACCGAACTAGCATATTTTAGTTTGAACCGAATGAGTTCCTTCCTAGTGACAACCGAACGAGTTCTTTCCTAGTGACAACCGAACAAGCAGGACCGAACTAGTAGGATCGAACTAGGTGTACTTTGACAGTCGAACTAGTGATAACCGAACTAGCAGGACCGAACGAGAGAACCGAACTAGCCTGTTTCTTTGTCAACCGAACTAGTGAAAATAAATTAAGTTTAAACTTAACAAACTCAATTTTTAAATTATACGGTTATTTCTTTGACTTGTAAAATCCCGTGAAACAAACACTTGTTTTCCCGGTTTTGTCAAGAATTGTAAAATCCCGTGTA
>BQNB010140905.1:0-11287 GCA_026074375.1 Tanacetum coccineum | reverse complement strand
TGGACCTTATTCTTACCATGTCGTCTCTTTAGGAAAGAATTTCAAACTAATTATGGTCTAAACCGGGTTTACTTTATATTAATAAGGACATAATTTATTTGTCACCAATAATAACAATAATAAAATTTTTAGATACAAAATTAGGAATAAAGGAGGAAAAGTAAATACACAATTAGCTTTTATGAGTAGTGTTAGCATCATAACTTGTAATTTATAATGATCTTGTTTTTAAAGCTTGGCTTGGAGAGGTGAAAGTCGGGGATGATGAATTTATCCATCTGGATACTTTTTGTGCTTTTTGTTCCATGATCCTAAAAGTTATCAATGAATAATGAAAGCAATACATTATGTCACGCATGAATAAATTGTAAGTTGTAGGATATAAATTAGAAAAATCATAAAAATGGGAAAACGAGGTGGTTTATAACTTGTGATTTCTTAACCCTCCCCACGAAAGACTTTACTACTTCTTAAAGGATTAGTTTGGGGAGGTTTTGAGGTATTTGGTTTTAGGGCATATAACATTGCGTGAGGACACGACAATCACTTAGTTTGGGGAATTTTGATATGTGAGAAATCACATATCTTTATTATACCAAAAATGGCCCTTAAATGATCAAAATATGCTTGTATTTGTGTATTTTGTTGTTTGTGAATGTGTAGGTACGGGTATTGCAAAAATCATAAGAAAACGATCAAAACCGGGCAAACACAAACACAAGAATGGAAAGAGTGCACAAGAGCCGGGAGTTTGATAGCAAAAAGATCAAAAGTCAACCCTTGGTCAGCAATGGTCAACTCACAAAAGACAAAAAAACCCCCCTCAAAATTCCCAAAATACCCTTAATGTTAAATAATTTTCACTAAAAGTCCTTAAAACCCTAACACCGTTAGTCTTTTTGTTATAAAGACTAACGGTCGTTAACTCCTTATAACCATTTACCTTTAAAACCATTTCACCGAGCCCAAATACTCACCATGGCCCAATTCCTTTCTACCCGAGCCCAAGTCAACACCCCCATACCCCGGGTCAAACAAAGTTATAAAAAGGAAAGAAAAAGGCACGGGAAAAGCTGTTTTTACTATTCATCCATCGTCCCCATTTTTACCCCGACTTAATTGATCGATTAAAAATCAATTAACCTATGTGGCTTGAAGATTCCAAGTACTAAGCTGCCATCTCAGCAATGAAACGTCACTCAAATCTTTTGATTGGACAAGCTAGCAAAAGGGAATGACACGTGGTATTCAAAGAAACACAATTAGAGGGGAAATTTGCACTAAAGTTAGTACAAAAGAAGCACACAGCTCCAAAAATATGGGATTGCCAGCTTGGCAATCCGTGTGCTCACTTATTGATCCAACGGCTAAGGAAAGGGATCCAATGATTAGATGGTTTGAAGGGACGAGATCAAAAGCCAAGGGAGCATGTATTCAGACCTAGAAGCTTCCCCATCTCCTATAAATATAGCTCACTCCTCACTAACATTCATCTTTTTTCAATATCTAGGGTAGCTTTAGTATAGACGTAGTATAGCTTATTGTATTTTTTAGCTTATCGTTTTCAATCCTTGTAATCTTTATTTGAAAGCTTTGTAATCTGCTTTAATTAATAAAAGTTTTCACTTCACTTTTAATCTTGTTCAATCCTGTTTTTACTTAATGTGCAATGATAAGCAATATGGTTTGATAAATCTCAATAAGCTCTTCATAAGCTGTCTTAGTTCACTACTCAAGCTAGCTATATACTCATTTAAGCTCGTAAAGCTTAAATGAGCTTAATAACTCTCAAAATTCACTCTCAACTATACCAAAGCTTATTAAGGAAGGGAAACCAGACATGGATGGGTTTCCAGGACCACACCAACTTATCCTAGGATAATCTGGAGCTTGTTGATAGCTCAAAAGAGCATTTATAAGCCTTGTTTGGTGCAAAGGCAGTTGTAAGTCGTCTCTTTACATTTTATAGCTTAGAATTGCATTTTAGCTTATTACTGCTTAATAATAGCTTATTTCTATTTAGATTAGCTTATGGATGATTAATATAGTTGTTAGATGCTTAATGTGTTTGCTTGTTAGCTTAAGATCTTAGTTTGCACTTATTTATTTTAAAACTGTCATAAAAACCAAAAAATAATAGCATAATGAAGTTGTTTATTGTTCTAGCTTATTAGTTAGTTAAAACATGCTTATTAGGTCTTATTATAGCTTATTAATATCTAGTAATAAGAGTTTGAGCTTAATTTCTTTATCTTAATAGCTAAATATGAATCAAAGTATCTTAAAGGGGTGTTTGGGTCACGTAGTACTAACTTAAGTTAGTACTGCTAGACTACATTCAGTTCTTTAAAGTGTCTTTTAATTTCATATTTAGGCCTGTTAAGATAGGATTTAAGGCTAATTTTAGGTTTAATCTAGTTTTGCTAGTTGTTGATTTGAATCCGCCATCATAAATTTAGTTTATAATGCATTTTAAAGCTTAAGTCTGTTCTATGTGTTGATATTACTTCATTTGCCCTTAATTGAGTATACTTTAGGTGTTAGAAACTAGATTTGTAGCCTGCACTTGATAGTAAAAAGTTTTGGTCATTTTCTTGCACACTGCATCATATAAGTAAAACAGACAAACAGTCATTTTCTAGCTTAATAATCAGAGGGTAATAGTTGTTATTAGGTTTTGATTCTTAGTGCACAATTAGAATTTAGGTCAATCTATCTAGATTAGGGTTTATCTTAGCTTAAAAAGTTGTTTAGATTATCTGTTTTTGATCTGCAAGATTGTTATTTGTCATTTTCATAAAAATAAAAATCTAAATATATTGTTTTCTGCCTGTATTGCCTTTTTCAATTAGCTTTTTCTTTGAGTAAATGATTTTTAAAATGTCTTTTCTCAGTTGTTTCTAGTAGCCTTTAGGTCATAGTTCAAGTAGGTATAAACTAGATTGTCAAAAGGATCTTCTAGCTTAGTAAAAATTAAGCTCTTATCTTCTGTTTGGTACTCAGTTTTGTGCATAATGCTTATTTGCCTGTTTCTCAGCTTATAGCCTGTTCTTTTAGCTTATTTCTGGTTCTCATTTGCTTATTAGGTTAGGATTAGTATAGCAGTAGCTTATTTAGTTATAGTTTAGCTTATTTCAGCTTATTAGTTTATTTATGTTTTGAAAAATTTAGTTAAGTCTGTAATTACAATCTGTCTGTTTTCAGCTCATTTTCCAGCTTATTTAGTGCTTTTCAAAAATAATTGTTTTTATTAGAATTGCTTAATTTCAGCTTTTCTATAAGTTTGTTTTTTAAAGTTTTTCTAAAAAAAAAGGAAGAAGGGAAATCCAGGGTGAGCAAGGCTCGAACCCTGGACCTCTACCTTCCTTGACCTTTTTATAGCACAACACACCAACACACTAACCATCTCGCCCTGGGGTCTTTTTCGTTTTATGATTGCACATTTAATCCTATATATACATTTTAGCTCTTTTAGTTTATAAGCTATTTTTGGCTTATTTCTCTGCTTATTTGATAAGCTGTTTTCACAAGCTTATTTTTCTTAGATTCTACACTGTTCAATCTACTTTTCATGATTTTTTCAGAATTTTTATAAATAGTTTAGTATTTTTAAACATTTAATTTTATTAAAATCGTTTTTAATTCATAAAAAAATTAAAAAAAGTCAAAAAATTATAATTTTTTTTTGAAAATTTTCTTTTAGCATTTAGAACCTAGGAAAAATAAATTTGCATCCGTAGGGTTAATATTTTAGAATTTCGTTTTTTAAAGAACGGGATTCAATCCCCGTTCTCGTTTTCTTCGTTTTTAAGCTTTAACCACTCTCGGTTTAGAATTTCAGTCTGAACGTAATACCAAGATGAAACCTCTTATTATGAAGATCCATATATTGTGGTTACTATAGAGCTTCCGGGATGATCGGTTTTAATCGTTTTATTCAATTTTGGAAATGTTAAGCACGAGAGCATTAATTAAAGTTATGTCTGGTAAGGTTTTAAACATGATTTTATACTTTTTCAAAGGTTACATTTTGACCATAGGTTGGAAAATTGCATGTGACCCCTAGGGTTTTGCATTTTTACGACTTTAGTCCTTCAACTTTGAAAGATATACCAAGTAAAACCCTTGGAATTTGAAAAAGTGACATAATAGGACCCTATAGTTATAACTTTGACAAGTGACATTTCAGCCCTTTATTTATTAGTTTCTGAAAGTTCGTTAATATACCCCTTGCTTTGGATTTAATTACAAAATAACATGTCCAAATTGCAATACAAGCTTATTTTAACATTTCATTAGACATTTATAAGTTATAATAAAACAAAAATATGAAGATTTTAAACATAACACAAGTTTTATAAACATTTGTTAAGCTGGAAGCAAAACGGGTCATATTAGGATTTCAAAGGTACAACGCGCGGGTTCTTAGGTCAAATCTTTATAAACTTATAAGTATCTTATATTAACATTATAATAGTTATTAGGATTGATTATAACATAAGTTTACATGTTTATCCCATAGTTTTAAGTAAAAAATAGAAAATTTAGGGTTCGGGGGTACGGTTTTGGAATCAAAAAGGAAAATGAGATGGAATTGAGTTATGAAACTTTTAACAAGAGTAATATTTAGGATCATATGAACATTATAAGGGGTAGTAGCAGAAGTTGAAACATTCAAATCTGGGTTGGGCTTCAAGGAGCAAAAATGGTGGAAACGGGTCAGAATCGGGACTTTCGGCTTTGTACGGCTAGAGTAACGACTCTCAGGGCTTCGTTTCTTGTTTCTTTTGCTATCTTTATATACTTGAGAGTTTTAAGATCACTTAGGATCTATTAGAGCAAATTATTGCTTCTATAATGGGTATGAGATAAGAGAGTGGGGGATGAAGAAAAATGAATGATTTAGGTTCCTATTTATACTAGTTCAAGACCAAGGTGACTAAGGAACCTTTGTAATCTGATGTGAGACACATGGAGGGTCTAGTAGATGAGGTGGAGAGTCTATATGATGAGTATGCATGTAAGACCTGCTTGGGATCTAAGATTTGATGATTACAAAAAACTACATATGCTTATAATTGAAGATAAATGAACAAGAGGACTTAATATGATATGTTGGACTTTGATTAAAATTACTGTTGATTGGAAGTCAAAATCTACATTATTATGAAATGTTGGACTTGACTAAAAATTATGATGATCTGGAAGTTACAAAATTAAAATTACAGTTATGTTTTGACTAAGGTTTTTTTGTGTAACCCTAGCCTCTCTAGTATATAAAGAGAGGTAGGGTAAATAGGTTTGATAAATCCATCATAGTTAGAATCTCTCTTACCAATGATATTCTTATAGTTAGTAGTTCGTTTATTAGATTGATAGTGTTAGCCTCCAAGGATTGTGGATTCCTTGTTATAGTTGTAATCCATTTATTCGATCAAATTAATGGAGGCTTGAAATGTATTAAATTGGTAAAACTTCATTGAAAGGCTAATTGATTTTTGCTTGTTATAATTTGATAACAACTAATCCTATTATAAAGATACAAAAAGATCATTCTAGGAATCTTTTACTATTGGCTTAGGCCCAATACAAATTTAATGACTAATAATTTACTTTGAAGGTTGACTTGACTTGAATGATTGATGTTGACGTTGACTTTGGATGTGACCGTGTGTCTTTGAATGTTGACTGATTTTACATGGTTAATACCCCCCCCTAGTGTGAGCGGGAGTTCTTCGGATTCAGTGCTGGAGCGAAAGTCAAATGAATAAAGCAGTGTGTAGTCCCTTCGTTAAAAATATTCTGCATACTGATCTTGAGGGACATGAGAAACTCGAACTTGTCACGAAGCACAAAGTCACGAACAAAATGAATGTCGATCTCATTGTGTTTGTGCGTTGAATGTTGAACCGGATTGTGCAGACATATAGACAGCAATAATATTTCACAATAAAACTAAAGGTAGCAGAGTAAAATAGAGGAGTATGAAGCTTCACATAGCAAATTTCGGAATCCAAGCAGTTCAGTAAACAACATTAGCAAACACCCTCGATTATTCAGCTTCGCACTAGAGCGAGACAAGTAACCTGACATTGGTAGACCCATGATAAAAGATTGTCGCCAAGAAACATACAATACCCGGATGTAGACCGACGGGTAACAGGGCAGCCAACCCAATCAGCATCAGTATACGCAGTAAGCTGAGTAGTAGATGATTACAATGAAGCTGCGGCTTAATCAAGAGTACCACGACATAGCGAAGATCGCTTCAAAGCAGTAAAGTCGGATTACGAGGGTATGCATTAAAGACAGACTGTTGACAGCATAAGTAGTCTGGGGCGTAACAGGTAAGATACTGAAGAGCACCAGCAAAGCTGCGATATAGGTTGGGTCACTGACAGGGTCCCATCCGACACCAAGCTGGACTATGTATCAACGGGGTCACGGCAGGGTTACAATTTTGCATTTGATCTCGCTCAAGAATTCCTTGCAAATTTGATTGAGACAAAAAACAAGGAAGTTGCGAGCTGAGCAGAAATACCAAGAAAAATAATTAAGTGAACCAAGATCCGTCATAGCAAACTCACTGTGGAGGGAAGCAATGATCCGCTGTAGAAATGCTGAAGACGATGCTGTAAGAATAATATCATCCACATAAAGCAGCAAATAAGCAATGTCAGATCCTCGATGAAAGACAAATAATGTGGAATCAGTTTCACTATGCTGAAAACTGACTAGTGATAGATAACTGGCAAAGGATGAAACCCATGCACATGGAGCTGCTTAAGCCCATACAAAGACCGATGTAGATTACAAAAACATAATTAGGTTTGTAGGGTCACAAAACCCAAGAGGTTGTTGCATATAAACCGTCTTAGATAAGTGACCATGAAGAAAAGAGTTTTTTACGTCATGCTATGAATGGGGCGTCAAGAGAAATGCAAGACTCAAAATAGTACGGAATTGGTAACCTGGTTTAACCACAGGACTAAAATGTACTCATCACAATCAATCCCTGTGTTGACTGCATTGTTGCAACAAAGACGAGCCTTATACTGCTTAAAGAGCCATCTCTTTAAATTTATGTTGAAAAGCCACATAGAATGAACCACATTAAGTTAGGCTGGAACGATGGGTACAAGAGCCCATGTGTTAGTAATTAAAGCATTCTATTCATCTAACATAGCTTCTTTCCAGTGAGAGTCACAAAGCGCATGAACTATGAGTGGAGGAAGCGGTGAAGTAGTGGTAACATGACAATTCATACGTTCAAGCGGTTTGAAAATGCCAGCTTTAGCGCGAGTGACCATTGGATGGGTAGACATGGTTTGTGATGAATTATTTATGGGAAATGGAGTATGGCTATCTACCGTTTGGGCATGTGATTGTGTTGGAGCCGAAGTTGGGATTGGTGTTGAGCTATGAGATGGAGGGGTATCGGGTTGTGGTGGGATTGGTGTTGAGCTATAAGAGGGATGGGTATCGGGTTGTGGTGGGCTGGTTGGAGGGGTTATATGATGGGGCGTAATTGGGGTGTTTGGTTCATTCATGTGTTGGACAAATGGTTCGGTGGTGGGAACATTGGTTGTAGTTTGATATGTGGTTAAAGGAAATTCATTTGTGGGTGTATTAGAAGGCGTAACATTTCTAAACGGAAAAACGTTTATCAAAAAACGCACATGTCTCGAAAATAATAATTTATTGGAGGCTAAGTCAAGGTCATCGATAACCACGGATGATTGGCGGGTGTAACCAAGAAAGATGCAAGGTGTGGACGTGGTTCTAGTTTAATGGTGATGCATCAACATGAGGATAGCAAAGAACATCCAAAGACACGCAAATCTTCATATGTGGGGGTTGGTATAGGAGTTTGGTGAAATGGATATTTCATTATTAATGGCGGTAGAAGGTAATATATTTAAAAGATGAGCGGCCATATTAAGAACTTCCACCCAATAAGATGGAGGTATGTAAGCTTGGAAAAGTAATGCACGAATAAGGTTATTAATGGTGCGAAGCATACGCTCGGCTTTACCTTTTCTGATTGCGAAGTACAGAGGGCAAGAAACCAAAATTGTATGCCATTTTGGCGCAAAATTTCATGGAAACGGGTGTTGTCATATTCGCCACCATGGTCACACTGCAAGGCCTTGATGTCGACATTAAATTGTCTATTCACGTAAGCACGAAATGCGACAAAATTATCAAACAAATCAGATTTTTTATGCAAAGGGTAGACCCAAACAAAGTGTGAAAAATGATCTAAGAATATAGCATAATATTTAATCCACTTCACTTGGTATTGGTGATTCCATATATCCGAGTGAATGTTTTACAACACAGAATCAACCACTAAAGATTGGAATTATAAAACGGATGCTTTGCATGTTTAGTAATTGACATGCATGACACAAAGTAGGAACTTTGGTTTATGACTGAAGTTATAATTCCTGACTCTAATGACGTAGCACATGTCTCCAGTGGACCAGGCGCTTCTCGATGCCAGTAGTGGAACTAAATGAAAGCAATACTACTGGGATTTGAGATGATGGTTGATGAGTGACCGGGTAAAAGGTCTCTCGTTCCTATCACAATAAAGAACGAATCCGTCCGGTTCTGGTAATCCTTTACCGGAAAAAACACCATAAGCATTCAAATTCAACAGAAACATATTGTCACAGTAAATTGATGAAATTGAAATTAAATTCTTAATTATATGAGGTGTGACAAGAATATGATAGATGAAGTAGGCTTAGAAGATGTATGCACAAAAGCTATGGTCCCGTCTGGTGACAGGAATAGAGTGTCTTGCAACAAAATACAGATGGATATAGTACTTTAATCCCCCCCACCCCCCATTTGTCGTTCTGTGCAAACCGCAATGAGTAGTCAAGTATATGTGTACTGAGTGTATATCTGACTAGTTGTTATCCCACTATAAGAAATGAGCAGGATGCTCAAGCGACTGTAGAGTATCTATATTCTCTCTCATGGTTTGTGCACTTCTGTTCGAGAGATGATGTGCATCACCATCGCGTATTGCTGTGTATGCTCATGCTGTGAGGCTCCCATGCATTTGTGTCTACCAATAATCTCTTCAAAATACCAAACTGACTAGTAGAGCTGTGTTATGAAAACGACTTCAGACTGGAATATTCCACCCCTAACATCCACCCCAAATATCAACCCTCACAATACACCAACCGATAGAGACAAAGAGCGCGAGACACCAAGAGCAGCGCTCGCTATCCCTCTAAGCACTGCGCTACTAGGTCGCCCCAATCCGTTAGACACCTTGAACGCAGAGCTCTCAACAAAATTGGATCCGGTGGATGAATGGGGTTGCCAAGTACACACCAAGGATACAACGAATTGGTTTGCATTATCCTATCATCTACTAGATGTAAAGTTTTTAATATGCGGCCAAAAAAGCTATATTGAATTAGCTATGCATATAATTCATTATGCAAAACTTATTTAATTGGATGAAGCATGGGGTATGAAAAAAAAGGAGAGGTATTAGGGTTTTTTGATAGGTGAGTGTTTATGGCTCTGGATACCATAATTATAATTGGTAAAAACTTCATTGAACGGGTAATTGAATTTGCTTGCTTACCAATTGTTAACAACTATCCTTAATGTAAGTACAAAAGTATCATTTCTAGAATTATTACTATTGGCTTAGGCCCTAATTCCATATTAATGACTATCTAATTATACTTTGAATGTTGACTTGAATTATGAATATTTGAATGTTGACCGTTGATTTTGAATATGTGACCGTTTTTGACTTTGAATGTTGACTTGAATTTATACGATGGTTAATAGAATGTTTCGTAGTAAAACCTTGTGATACACCTTATTGTTATAATTATTCCGCTGGTGTTATATTGGTATTCGTAAAAACTAATCCTAGATGGGCTAAACAATTTTTATCAATTGGTATTAGAGCGGGTTGCTCTTGATATCTAGGATCTACAAGGTATATATTTGTTTGTGGATTTATTTTTGGATGGATTTAGATCTCGGATAGATGATGAAATTATGGCTCGATTTGGGGATTATTATGAAGAGAGTTGATTATTGCTTATTTGATGTTGTAGTTGAGTTTCACAGATGTGTGTTGTTTATCATACTTTTAGCAGGAGGTAAACTTGTTCGTTGCTTACATTTGGTGTGGATAAAGACTTGACGAATCTAGCAAAGGTGTGTGTCTATAAGTTAGGGTGCTTTATGCTACATTTTATTCAATCTGAAGGGTTACGTTGTTGTGATCAGTGTCTCATATAGTGAGGATTTTGTCAAGAGGATTGCGATCTACTTATATTTTGGTCCTTGGTATAAGTTTTGATCTTCCGTAGATAGTGCAAGACATAAGACACAAGTTTGGGAAATTCTACTACTTCAACATATGGGTTATACTTATTTTTCTTCATCAATAATTACTACTTGGAGCCTACTGAGTTCGAGATTCAAGAGATGGTTAGCATACTTTCAGGGGAAGCTTATTGATTAAATGTTTAACCATCTAATGTACACTTAAGGGAAGTGTTCACAGTTGCTATCTACAGATGAACCCCTATTGGAATGATTACAAATTAAGGGGAAGAAGACTTCATGTTTACAGCTTATTATTTTATGTGTGGTGCATGTTTTCAAGGAGATCTTAGTCAAGGGGAAGCTTTGAAGAGCTGTTTCATCATGGTGATTGTTTTGTAATATCAAATAAGGGGAAGATTGTTGGATCTAAGATTTGAATGATTACAAAACTACATATGCTTATATGAAGATAAATGAAACAAGAAGGACTTAATATGATATGTTGGACTTTGACTAAAACATTAATGTTGATTGGAAGTTACAAAATCAACATTAATATGACATGTTGGACTTTGACTAAAACATTAATGATGATTGGAAGTTACAAAATTAAAATTATGATATGTTTGACTAAGGTTTTTTTGTAAACCCTAGCCTCTCTAGTATATAAAGAGAGGTAGGGTAAATAGTTTGATAATCCATCATAGTTAGATCTCTCCCAATGAGAGTCTAATAGTTAGTAGTTAGTTTATTAGATAGTTAGTGTAGCCTCAAGGATTGTGGATCCTTGTTATAGTTTGTAACCATTTATTCTGATCAAATTAATGGAGGCTTGAATGTATTATAATTGGTAAAACTTCATTGAAAGGCTAATTGATTTTTGCTTGCTTATAATTGATAACAACTATCCTATATATAAGATACAAAAGATCATTCTAGAATCATTACTATTGGCTTAGGCCCAATA
>BQNB010140904.1:0-17346 GCA_026074375.1 Tanacetum coccineum | reverse complement strand
CAGCCACTTGATCTTTGGTAGAAACATACGTTGGAAGAATGACTCCTTCTTTGACCTTATTTCTCACAAAATGGCAATCAATTTCAATGTGTTTTGTCCTAGCATGATGAACTGGGTTGGAAGAAAGAGAAATAGATTAAGTATTGTCACACATAATGGGTATTAGAGTAGTGATTAAGACCTGAAATTCTTTGAGAAGACATTTAAGCCAGGTAACTTCCCATGTAGTGTCTGCAAGAGCTTTGTATTCAGCTTCTGTGGAGGATCTTGATATCACCAGCTGCTTCTTAGATTTCTTGGAGATAAGACTTGAGCCTAGGAAAACACCATAACCAATCACCGATCTTCTAGAATAAGGACAACTTGCCCAATCACTGTCACAGAATAATGTCATTTGAAGATTATTGTTTGCAGGGAAGAACAATCCTTATGAGGTTGTGAGTTTGACATATCTTAGGATTTTGAAGGAATTGACTAAGAGCTTGTGCTAAGAAAGCAAGATCACCATATTTTCATCGAGCAGTAATAAAAGGATAATGATTGTTAGATATATGAGTTTTCCAACCAATGTTCTATATAGAGAGGGTTCTATGAGGGGTTCTCCTCTTGTCATTGTGAGATTCAGTATGGGATCAAGTGGTGTGGCTAATGGTTTTGAGTGAAGCAGTCCTGTATAGGTGATAAGTTCTGTGGCATATTTTCTTTGAGTCATTGCAAGGCCTTTTGAGTTTCTGAGAAATTTAATTCCAAGGTAGTAATGTAGAGTACCTAAGTCTTTAATGTTGAACTTCTCATTAAGATTAGCCTTGTTCTCTTAGATGGTCTTCTTGTTATTGTCTGCTATTAGGATATCATCCACATATACAAGAAGGGAAGTAAATTTGCCATCTTTGTTGAGAGAGAATAAGGATGTGTCCACATAGCTTTGTTTGAAACCAATAGAGATGAGGAAAGTTGTAAGCTTTTCAAACAATTGTCTATTAGCTTGTTCTAGACCATAAAGGGATTTAGTGAGCTTGCAGATTGTGTTAGGAGATAAAGAGTGACTGTAGCCTTGAGGAATCTGCATATATACATTTCATGTAGATCACCATGTAGGAAAGCATTGTTAACATCTAATTGTTCAATGATCTAATCATTTGAGACTGCCACAGCTAGTAAGGTTCTAATAGTTACCATCTTGGCTATTGTTGCTAAAGTTTTTGTGTAGTCAATACCTTCCTTTTGGTGAAATCCTTTGGCCATTAACCTTGCCTTGTACCTTGATGAGGTGTCATTTTATACACTTTTCCGGGGTCGTTTAACCTCCTAAATCGTGTGTTTATGCCCAAAATAGTTACTTAATCATTCCTTTGTAGGTATTTAGCATTTGGAAGGCATTTGGAGGAAATACACATGACTTGGTCTTATTTGGATAAGAAACGGACAAGACTACGAACCTACACCAACATCTCTCAAGAATTTCTACTTAGAAGCTGGAGGCGGCGTCACAGATTATACGTGACGCCGTCACAACCCATCTCAAGACGACGTCACAAGATCTCCGGACGGGGTCAGATTGTACGACCCAACCCATTATCTAGAATATTCTATTAATGACGGCGTCACGATTAACACGCGACGCTGTCGCAACAATTTTCCTATAAATACAAATCCGTTGTTAGGGTTTTAAGTGTGTAACTTTAGAGTAAAAGAAAGGGGCGAACCCTAGTTCATTTAGCAGCTATTAGGGATGATTTTAGGGCCTCAAAACCCTATTGTACTCTCTTTAATTCATGTTTTAATCAAGTAAGAATATCTTAATCATTCAATATGTCTTGTGTGATTCTTATCTGTTCTTACTTTACCTTTAACATGCTTGGCTAAACCTTCTATTGTGTTTATTTATGATTGTATGAAACCTAGGATGTAGATCTTAGTGGTGTTGCTTCTTGTGATGAATATGCATGCTAGGTCTTAGAAAACCAACTTTTGTCTGTATCGCTGTTGATATGACTAGGAAAACATGATTGTGTAGAAAGGATACCATCGAGTAACAGTATTCATACTACCTTGCCTTTTATATGGTTGATCCACTCTTAATATATTTCAAATGCATTTAATATACTCTTAGGGGCCTTGTAATAGTCTTCATACTACCTTACTTGTGCGTTGCCTTAACGGAATATTAAATAGACGACGGGTTCGTGTAATTCGTTCATGACTTAAGAAATAATTACATAGATCATCACAAGTGTGACAAAGCAACAACACTAGGAGAAGCAATCTAGGGAGTAATACATGATTAAATAAACATAATATTTTATTATATTGTTATCACCAGTAGCGTAGTTTATTATTTAGTTTAATAGCTAAAACCAACCAAACCTCTCAAATATATGATTTACCTGCTTTCCTATAAACATAAAAACACAAAAAGAATCTTCTCTCAACCCTTAGAATTCTGTTAGACCGTGATCAAAACCTTCCCAACCTATTCCCCTAGAGAACGATAACAACCCCCGAGTCTTGCCTATACTACACTACAACGGTTAGGTACACTGCCTAGGGAGTTGTAAAACTTCTTGTAGAAGTCCCTTACGACAACCGCAACAAGTCTCTTTATGGCTTAAAGCAGCCCCACACGCTTGGTTTGAGCGCCTCTCCAAGGCTTTCCACGATCTTGGTTTTAAAGGCTCCAAAACGGATCCATGTTTGTTTATTTATTCGCGTTGACACACACTATCAACAATATAATTTGCCAACTTAGCAGCTTTTGCATTAAAAGATTTTAGGCCACTTAACTACTTCTTGGGTCTGGAAACTAGAAGGGGGGGGTGAATAGTTTACCCGTTAATTGGCATTTTAAAAGTTTCTTATAAAATTCTAAATTCGAGTTTATGTGATATCAACTAACAATGAGTATGAACAATATATCTAATTGTAAACAACATACGCTTTTACGTTCTTGTACCGAAGCTGAATACAAAGCTCTTGCTGACACTGGTGCTGAGCTCACATGGCTTCAAGCTCTTCTTCATGAGCTTGGTATCTGTTTATCCTCAACTTTAATACTATGGTGACAATCTTGGTGCAACATACTTGTCAGCTAACCCTATCTTCCATGCGTGTACAAGTGACAATCTTGGTGCAACATACTTGTCAACTAACCCTATCTTCCATGCGTGTACAAAACACATAGAAATAGACTATCACTTTGTTCGGGAAAAAGGTTGCTTAAGGAGATCTTCGAGTTCAACATATATCTACACATGATCAAATTGCAGATATCTTTACAAAGCCATTAACAACTCCTCGATTCCTCTTTCTAAGATCTAAGCTACAAGTTGTTGCCCGTCCTTAGCTTGCAGGGGCATGTTAGACCAAACTAGATTAGATAGGTCGGTCCAATTGTATAGATGGTCTGTACCCGTTAGGTTAGTTGCTTGGTGTCCAAGCCATGGTATTAGTATATATACATATACATTAAATGTACAAAACATAATTACAATTAAAATACTACAATAACCTTTGAAGCTTTATACTCGATAGTCACGAGTTTTAAATTGACGGAGAAACCCTTACTTCATGCACTGGGTGCTGAGTGCCGATTGACCCTTCCCCAAGAACCAATTATGGGTAATGTTCATATATAACGTATATATGTGGATCAACCGACTCATTAAAATAGGTATGCTTTCGCATCTCTCAAGAGCATGGGCGGAGCCAGAATTTTTTGCTCGAGGGGACACATTTCGATAATTTTTAGACACTACACTAAAAATTGGTTCTTAGGGGAGGCAAATTACGAAAAAGCCAAATATTTTAGAAAATTAACAATATAATTTTTTCCGCTGCGGGAGCACTTTCCCCTGAGGCCCCTCCCTATCTCCGCATGTTAAATATATCAAGTTTTTCTGTTCTAAAGGTTCAAGGGCTAGTTCTGCCATTTACCTATTCTTTCTAACACTAACCAAAGTGTTTAGTTGTGTTTATCTTTTCTTTGTATTTGCAAGGATTGAATGTGTCAAGAGGTGATTCCCATTTTGGCTATATAAAGAAAAGATTGGTGCTAGGGTTTCTCATATCTATTTTTCATCTTCTTCAATATCTCTCTCTCTCTCTCTCTTAAATCGATCTCTATATTTCTGAGTTATTCTTGATCAACTGTTTTGATCATTAGTCTTGTTTCATTCATTGTATTGATAATCACTTGTTGTGATTATCTGTTTCCTTTCTTGTATTGTAAAACTCTCTCTCTTTATAGTAAACCAAGAAGTGGTTGGTTAGGTTTGCTGATACTTTTATATATTTCTACATGGTATTAGAGCTTAGGCTCTCGATCTAGTGGCTTTAAGAAATTATGGTTTGATCGGATTTGGGGGTGTTCTGTTTCTTGGGTTTTGATTGTTGCTTGGAAGCTGTTCTTGGTATTAGTGGTCTACTGGGTGTTAGTTTTGTGGATTTGTGAGTTAATCGAAAGAAATTGATTTTAGGGTTTCTGAAAACCTAATTTTAATTTTTTAGGGCTTTCTTATATTGGGTTCATCTACATACCTGACTAAGTGAATCAAGTATGTAGGTGATTGATCTTGTATTTTCGCTGCTTATTGCTTTGTAAGTGTGTTCCTTCTCTTAAGATTTACAATTCTTGATTGTAGAGGGTGCAAACGAGTTTAGTTAACACCTTGACCCTCCACATCTGATTGGTGTGGAAACCTGCTCTGGCCAACTCTAGTTCTCTCATTCAAGCTCTTGTGATCTTGGGTGTGAGTTCTTTATTTCTTGTTTTTAGATTGGTGAAGGATATGTTTTAAGTTAGTCTGGAGTTGCTTCATCTGGGGATTGTTGAGATTGGTTGATTATCCGTGATTCTATTTTTTTTATCTATCTTGCTTTTGTGATTGTCTGGTTATTGCTTTATCTTTGTTTGATTCATAATGGTTGGTCCTAGTAATAGTGAGGATTTAATTAGTAGTCTTGATTTGGGTAATCCTCTGCATTTGCAGAATAGTGATTTTAGTTCTAATACTATTATCTCTGTGAAATTAACTGGTACTGAGAAATATAGAGTATGGGCTGCTATGAAATTGACTATTAAGGGTATGTTTGGCACCAAAGATTATGGGGAGATTGTGATTATTTTTTTGAAAAAAATAAGCTTTTTAAAATATAAGTTTCGTTTGGCAAATGAACTTATATGAGGTTATAAAAAAATTAATCTTCCATAATCTCTTAAAATCAAATGCTACTTCATGTAACTTATAATACTAATCTCTTTTTATAATCTCCATCTCTAGCTCCATCTACAACTCCATCTTTAGTTCCAGCAACAGTTACTTTTGCCAAACATACCTTAATACTAGAAATAAAACTGGATTTATTGATGGTACTTGTGTTAAGTCTGTCTATGCTAATAGTGCTCCCCTGTCTAATCAGTAGGATAGATGTAATTCCTTTGTGCTTTCTTGGCTATTAAATCTTGTGTCTGATGACTTGTTCTTTGGTTAAATTTTTTCTGATAATGATGCTGAGGTTTGGGCTGAACTTAAGGAAACTTATGATAAACTTGATGGGTCTATAATTTTTAATCTGTTGCAGAGGATTTATGGTTTTAAGCAAGGTGAATTAACTATTTCAGACTATTATCATAAGCTTAACTCCTTGTAGAGAGAATTTGACATTATGACCAAATTGCCTAAGTGTTCTTGTGCTGCTAGAGAAGATGTTTTGAAACATAACCAACTTATAAAACTTATGCAATTCTTAATGGGTCTTAATGATGTGTTTCAACCTATAAGAAGTAGTCTCTTATCTAGAGAGACTCTTCCTGATGTTAATGATGCTTTTGCTATTGTTTCCAGAGAGGAATCTCATAGAGGCATTGCCTCTTCCTCTTCTGGTTGTCTCAAAACCTCAAGTTTCTGGATTTGTGTCTAAATCGAATAATTGGACTAATAATAGGAATAAAAAGGTTGATAATAAGAAATATGGAAATACCGTCAATGCTGGTAACAACAGAGGTACTAATCCTAACTTGCTTTGTAAAAATTGTGGGAATGTTGGGCATACTATTGACAGGTGCTTTGATTTAATTGGTTATCCTCCTGGTTATAATAAGAATCCTGACCCTAAGCAAAATGGTTTTAAGTCATTTAATGCAAATTCTGCTTCTACCTCTAATGAGAATGGTACTTCATTATCTTTCACCAATGAACATATGATAAAATTGATGAATCTCATCAATGAAGTGCCTTATGGGAATATGCAGGCCAATATGGCAGGTAGGGCTAGTTTTTTTAACAGCAATGTGTTCTTTAATATAAACTTCAAAGTATTTTTTAATAGTAACTCTGTGATGTGTAAGATTACTATGGGTTAGATTATTGATTCTGAAGCCAATCAACACATGACTATTTCTACTGTTAATATGTTTGGCATTATTGACATATCTGATCTTAATTTGACTATGGGTCATCCTAATGGTACCCTTGCTAAAATAAAATATGTTAGTAATCTTAGACTGTCTGAAAAAGTTGTCTTGTTTGATGTGTTGGTTGTTCCAGAATACTGTGTGAGCTTATTGTTTGTTAACAAGCTGATTAAAGACAGTAGAATGTTTGTTGGTTTTACTGAAACTAAATGTTATATTTAGGATTTGCATCAAAACAAAATCATGGGGACTGGTAGTGAGAATGGTGGCCTTTATTTGTTTGACACTCCCTCTTCCTTCTCGTCTAACTGTCAAACTTTAGGTAATCAATCTGTGGTCTGTTATGTTTCTAAATCTTTGTGGCACAATAGGCTTGATCATCCCTCTGATCAAGCTATTGATGTGTTGCTGCATGATCTTAATTTCACTAAAGACTCTCAAGTTTCTCCTTGTGACATCTGTCACAAGGCCAAACAAACTAGAGGGCCATTTTCTTTCAGTGATCATCAGACCACTGTTATTGGTGAAATTATTCATCTTGATCTATGAGGTCCTTACAAAGTTAGTAGTAAGGATGGTTACAGATATTTCGTAACAATTATTGATGACTATACCAGAGCTATCTGGGTCTACCTTGTTAAAACTAAGGATGAAGTCTATGACTTGTTTGTCAGTTTTGTTAACCTAATTCTTAACTAGTTTAAATGTAGTGTTAAAACTATAAGGTCTGATAATGATACTGAATTTGTTAATAATAAAATGCATAATTTGTTTAACAACCTTGGTATTGTGCATCAAACCACCTGTGCTTATACTCCTCAGCAAAATGATATTGCTAAGAGAAAGCACTTGCACTTGTTGAATGTTGCTAGAAGCTTGTTATTTCAAAATGGTATTCCTTTGAATATGTGGACTAAGTGTATTTTAACTGCTGTTTATCTTATTAACAGGCTATCTTCTTCTGTTCTATGTATGATTTTAAACCAAAACTCTCTCATTTGAGAAGTTTTGGATGTCTTTGTTTCTCTATTCTTAATAATTATGATAATTTTTTTCCTAGAACTGAAGATTGTATTCTCATTGGTTTTTCTACAACTAAAAAGGCTTATAAAATTTACAGCCTTAAGTCAAAACTTGTTTTTTACTCAAGGGATGTAAATTTTTATGAAACTATGTTTTCTTTCAAAATGAATTATGCACTTCAAAATGATAAAATTTTTGAGGATGCTTCTGATAAAAATATTCATACCTTAAATTTTTTGATGAGAAATAGTCTGATACTCAATCTATAGTAAGTCCTACTGATGATGAGAGAGGGCCTGTTATACCCAATGATGATGGAAATGATCATCCTTGCACCAGAAGTTCTAATACTTCTGATGACAGTGAGGATGACTTTTGTAACACCCCTAAAATATGTGGTAGCGGAATGGTAACCAGGGGCGTTACTTCATAATACAATAACACAAGATATAAGAGAACGATCTCTAAATGAGTCGTTTAAAAGATAACCTCGTTGTTTCATTGAAATAAACAAGTTAAAACAAGTTGTCCCAAGTTTGCATCAAATAGAAATCATAGTTTAAAAATACAACGAGGACAAGTAATGCATGAAAAATCCATGAAAATGTAATCTTGAATGCATGAAGACCCAAAGCACTTGAATTACGCCTTAGCAAGTTAGGCACCTGAGAAATACATGCTTAAAAGTGTCAACATAAAGTTGGTGAGTTCATAGGTTTAAGTAAGTAACAAAGTTGGACCGCAAGGTTAAAAGTAAGTATTGCGTGGTATACAATATCCAGAGAAGTAATTACGATTGCACTAAGCTCATGACACCGAGGCTATGACAGTATAAGTATGCCAATCAATTTCAGGCAATCAAAGTACCCTAGGGAGTGTCCAAAGTGAGACACCCACAATCCGACATAGTATAAGCCCGTTGGCCTTGTTGGCACCAATCCTGGACGGGGATGTCAATCTCAATAGATCTATTTATGACACTCGTGCTTACACAAAGTAATTAACGGTTCATGATAATTCGGGCATAGTGGATTATCGCTACTTAGGCTAATCCGTAATCATTTGAAAGAAAGTAAAGTATTTGCGTTCATAAGTGAAAACAAGCAATGTATCTCACTCCGAGATTTGTAAAATAGTGATAAACAAGTTAAAGCGGGTCTATAAACTCACCTCAAGAGATGGAATTGATTTTGGAAAAATCAATAAGGAAAGTCGTCACAAAAGACCGGTATACAACCTATTTAATTATAGGTCGATTTAGAATAATGCAAGCGAAATAAATTAAAACGATGTTTTATATATCGTTATATCACCACCTAATAGTTTTAGTTTCAGTTTATTAGTCAAAATAATGTTTACGTTAAGTTCATCCTTTAATTTCTAAGTATATAGTTTCGTAATATATTCTAATAACCAGAAAATTAATTATAGTCTAGCTCGCTTGATTTACTATTTTTATTATTTTTACAACGTCAACTTATTTATAGTGTAACTAGTTTATAAAATAATATTTATACAATTTATAACGCGTATAAATATTATATAAGTGATACTATATTATTTCCTAAGGTTTTTATAGTCCAAACGGACCCGAAAACACTCGTAAACACTATTATAAGTTTCTAACAGCTTTGACACTTAATAAAAATGTGCGCAGGAAATTTATGGAAATTTTCAGAAAAATAGTCCAAGTTTAATGAAGTATAAGTCCTGCGTTTTACACCTTCGAGCTTCAAGAAAATGTGCTTATTTGATAACGCTCAAATTATACATGTTTTTATAGTTTTAAACATTAGCCGGTTCGGACCCGAAAGGGGTCAAAATCACTAAAACTGAATCTGCTAGGATTAAAAAAAATTGTTTTTGCCGGTATTGTTACTAATCTAGTTTTGACCATATCTCCTTCGTTATATGTCCCCGTTTTCTCGAGTTTCTTTAATAGTGCCTGAATCGTTTAAGTGTACTAACATATTTTTGAGGTTTTAACTTATCAAAAAATTCCTAACCCTACTGTTTATAGTCGGCTGTTTGGGGGGGGGGGTTTACATACCTTCAAAACCTATAATTTTAACTTATTTTTACATAACAAAACCTTCTAACCTATTCACCTCTACCTCTTTCACAATCAGAAACATCTAAACTAACATAATCACATACAACACTTCACAACATAATGATTAAAAACATGAAATTAAATACATGATTATATAAGCTAGATTATACATCTAATTAGCCACAACTTTAATAAATTATCAAGTAACATATGATATGTCAAATTAAGTATTTTCTAAGTGTAAAAACATGAATATGATTTAATTAGACCACATTTTTGCAAGTAACATATATATCAGGTTATGATCTGTTTTCATTGGAAAATCTTAAAAATATATCCTTAGTTGGTCATATAAAACTTTTTATACATAGATGTTATAGGCAAATCTATTGTAAATAAAAGTATGGAAAGTATATGAACCTTAGTGAAGATGAATGACAAGAGTGACTAACTTAGTACCTAATTCAAACCCCAAAACTTGTTTGATTATCCATAAGCCCTTAAACCTTCCTTGGAAAAAACTTGTAAAAATAAAAAATAATCTTTCTTCTTGATGTTGTAAGTGGGACGTGGGTTTTAAGCTAAGAGAGAAAGATAATGAGCTGTTTTATCTTTATGTTGAAATGAGAAGTAAAGTAAGAAGTGTTGATTATATAGAAAAGGTTTAACTTAGTTTAGAAAATATCTAGAAGCAAGAAAATACAAGTGTTAGTGATTGGCATGGTTCCTAGTAAAGGTGGCAAGAGATGGAGTAGGAAAATCATGAAAGGATAGCTTTGTGTAAGTAGTTTTGAGTAAGAAGGTTGAAAAACTAAGTCACTAGAGTGGTAAATATTGATACATACTCCATTTTTGATATTATTGTTGTGTATTTTACGAAAAGGGGCTATATGATTTATGTATTAGGGGAGGGAAAAAAATAAATTTTGATAAGTAAAATACTGATGTATAGGGTAAAGGAGGTATGGTTTACATGCATGTATGTAAAAGTTATCATAATGCCAAAATAAACAGTAAGCGTGTTAACGTAAAGCTTTTAAAAATAAAATATGAAACAGTTAAAAAAATCATCCGTGAATAAATTATATAACACATAATAAGAACGCAAATTAATATTTGTTTAATGCCGGTTTACGTTAAATGTTGATTTTCAGTTTACGCGATTTAACTTAACGATTATAATTTAAAAGTCATATCACTTGAAGTGTATCAAGTAAATAGTTTTTGAGTCAATATAACTTAAAAAAACCTAAAATGTGGATTGTCACAGTCCTCCCCCCGTGTTTAAAAAGAATGTTTGTTCCGGAAATTCAGTTTCGAGTCGCCTTCCGGTGTGGTGTTGGTGAAGAGGTGCGGATACTTATCTTAATCCTCCTAAAATGTGTTAATCAACTTCGTTTTCTTAATACAGAGAGTATCATTGGGATGGGTTTGAACCCTTTATTTATACCATGAAAATTTTTGTTCTCAACATTCTCCTTCCTAATCGCTTAACTTGAGCATTCCAAGATTTATGATGGTAGGTTCAACTTTATCGTTATGACCAAAGTTTATCTCTTAGCGGCTTTATTCGTTCTTTTTGATTTAGATCATCAACTATGATACTTGTCCTTTCAGGGCGATAGCTAATCTATACCTATGATGGCGTTATCAATACTAAGTTCTACGACATTATGCCGACTTTGAATTGGTGCTTTATTAATTTCCTTAATGACGAGTAAGCTCGTTGGCGGATTGTCATTGGGTGACTAGCGATGCGGCTCAACTTTTTGACATATGATTTGACGTAAGATGATGTTAAATCTATGTAGTAAGGTGGTGTAAAGGTCTACTTAGTTACTATGATTTCTAATTCAGTTTCCCGTAACAGACATATTTTATGAATACACACACAAAGCTTTGCGTTTCGGGGATATAAGTCGATAATCGGTTTTGAATTTCTTTTAAGGTGACTATTTTTAGCATGGCATAGTTCTTCCTGAATTAGACATAGGTGATCAGGCTATGTATAATTGAGGACTAACGATGCAATGCTCATTTTCGTCAAATTAAAGTTATGCATATAGAAGTATCAAAATAGTTTTATAGTGTGATAAATTAATTCACAAGATGGAAACAAGGTAGTTTATAGGATGACAACAAAATGGTTTTTGAGATAACCGTAAGATGGTTTATAAGATGATAGTTAAATAGTTCATGGGGGTGATAGTAAAATAATTTAAATGATGCAAATAAAATAGTTTCGTTAAATAAAAACAGAGTGATTCATAAGGTGGCAGTAACGTGATTTTCGAGATGATTGTAAGATAGTAGATAAGATGTCAAGAAAATAGTTTATAAGTTGCTGGAAGGATAGTTTGTAGAATGATAGTAATTTAGTTTATAGAATAACAACGAAATAGTTTATAAGTGATAGCAAAATGGTTTATAAGGTGCAAGGTAAAATAGTTTACATGATGATAATAGGATAGGTTATCAGGTAATAGCAAAATGGTTTATATGATGGTGGGAAAATAGTTTATATAATATGATAGTTTACTAGATGATGGTAGAATAGTTTATTACAATAGTGAAATAGATTTTTAAAGGATAGTGAAATAGTTTATAAAATGATGGTTTATTAACCGATAATAAGATAATTTATTAATGATGGCAAGATAGTTTATTAACGATAGTAAGTTTGTAAGGCGATTGTAAAATAGTTTATAAAATGTTAGTTCATTTGACGATAGTTAGATAATTATTAATGATTAGTAAAATAGCTTATCATGTGGTAGTGAAATGGTTTATAAAGTGGTTGTAAAATTGTTTAAAGGGCTATAATAGTTAAGGAGTGGCTTGCATAAATAAATAGAGGATTAAGGTAAAATCGACGAAGTTTTCACGACACGTAAATTTGGTAGATAAATTAAACCATCCACATGGTACAACGAAAATCTAAAAGGAAGTACGACACAAATTCTTATGGGAAATAGAATCTAAGGTAGTTCCAACTTAGGTTTCACTAGGCAAGATGGGAAGGTCTCTCCTTAAGCATGAACCTCAATAGAATTATTAACTCGTTGGGCTACAATTTGCTAATTCTCCGCGGAACTCATTCTTTGTCTTATCGTCGGTATTTTCTTCAAAATTAAACGGAGTAAAAGAAAATAAAATAAGTCAGATTCCAAAAGTCGTGTTCCCAAGATGAAATGTTACGAGGTGACGGGTTAAAGTCGTGCTCGAATTAATCGGCATGCTTCTAGGCGACAGGTCACAAGATGGCGTAGGTGTTTCAACTATATAAGACGGGTGTTTAACTCGGAGTTAAATGATAAGGTAACTAGTGGGATCGGCGAACTGCGACACGTTTTAATGTTATGTAAAACAGTATTATGTAAAGTCATGAAAAGTTTTAAAGATCATCGTGTCATTCATAATGTCTTGGGAAAAGTCCTAGTATTTATATAAATAATTTTTATAGAAAGCAAGTGTAAAATTTTCTATAAATGGCAAGAGTAAAAGCACGTAAGGCAAAAGATATAACGCAAGTAATGGTCAATGTAAAGCATTTAGTGTTTTGCACAAGAAAAGGATTTTTATTGTGATGCAAAGTTTTATGAAACCGGTTTTATAGTCTGGGTAAAATATCCAACCCAAGTTCTCTATAACTTGGCGTCTGATACCAATCTATAACACTCCCAAAATATGTGACAGCGGAATAGTGACCGAGGGCATTAGTTCATAATAAATAAGCACAAGATATGAGAGAAAGACCTCTAAATGAGTCGTTTAAAAATATAATCTCGTTGACTTAATTAAAATAAATAAGGTGTAACATTTGTCTCATAAGTTTGCATCAAAATAAAGCATAATTGGTACAAACGAGATAGATAGTTTTAAATGCAATAGAAAATCCATGAATGATGATCTTGAAAGATATGGACTCCATGCACATCAAATACTTCAAAGTAGTTACTGACCTGAGAAATACATGCTTAAAAGTGTAAACATAAAGTTGGTGAGTTCATAGGTTTATGTAAGAAAAATGTTAACCTGTTACATTTCAAAGTGAAAGTAAAAAATTGAAAAAAACACACACGATATCACAAAATTTAACTACGATTTCACTAAGCTCGTGAGCACTGAAGCTACAACAATATAAGTATGGCCATACAATTTTATGGCGCTCAAAGTACCCGTTGTAAGATGTTCGAGGCCCCAACATCTAAAGTTTGGGATATGGTAACGTCCGTTGGCCATGTTTGGCACCAATCTTGGACGGGATGTCAATCCCAATAGATCTATTTATAACACACGCTCTTACACAAAGTAATTAACAGTTCATAGATAGTTGGGCAATAGAGGGTTATCTGCTACTTTAGGTAAAATCTGTAATCGTTTAAAAGTGTAGCTTGCGTCCAAATGTAAAACAAGCAATGTATATCACACCCGATGATTTGTAAACTAGAATATAACAAATAAAGTGGGGCCTATAAACTCACAAATTCTTGTAAAAGTAATCGCATGTTATAAAAAAAACGATATGAAAACAAGTTTATGTAAACTAGTATGAAAACTATGTAGAAACTAGTAAGTAAAAATGAATGTGTAAACGAGTTTGTAAATGAGCATGTATTCTCCCCCAAAATAGTCAAGACAAGTAAAATAAGGGCCATAAAACTCACCTCAAGTGATGATATTGATTTTGGAATAATCAATAAATAAAATCATCACAAAAGCCCGGTATGCAACCTATTTAATTATAGGTCAATAAGAATAATGCAAGTGAATATAAAATAATACACTATATTTTAACTTTTGTAATATATTCTAATAGCCAGAAAATTAATTATAGGCTAGCTCGCTTGATTTACTATTTTTATTATTTTTACAACGTCAACTTATTTATATGTATCTAGTTTATAAAATAATATTTATAAAGTTTATAACGCATATAAATATTATATAAGTGATGCTATATTATTTTCTAAGGTTTTATAGTCCAAACGGATCCGAAAACACTCGTAAACACTATTATAAGTTTCTAACAGCATTGACACTTATTAAAAATGTGCGCAGGAAATTTGTGGAAATTTTCAGAAAAATAGTCCAAGTTTGATGAAGTATAAGTCCTCTGTTTTACACCTTCGAGCTTCAAGAAAATGCGCTTATTTTACCGAAAAATTATTCCGAGCAAGTTTGCTTTTATACCCGAAAGCTGTTTTGGACCCGAAAGGGGTCGAAACTGCAATTTAAAATCTACTCATATTATTCACAGTTTTTACAAAAGCTGTCAATTTTATGTCTCAAAAAACTTCAAATGATCATATCTTCTTCGTTTTAAGTCCGTTTTTCGAGTTCTTTATATCCTCGGCTTCATAATTAAGTGTACTAACATATTTTTAATATTTTAACTTGTCAAAATATTTCTAAACCTATTGTTAAAACCGGCTGTTTTAGGGGTATTAATATACCTTCAAAAACTATAAATTTAACCTCATTTTCACACAACAAAACCTTCTAACCTATCCACTTCATCCACTTTCAAAATCAACAACATCCAAACTAATCTAATCTCATCCAACACTTCACAACATAATGAATAAAAACTCCAAGAACATGAAATTAAATACAAAACTAATTAAGCTAGTTTTTAAGCTACTAATTTAATAACAAGTTTAATAATCTAACAAGTAACTTATGATATGTAAAAATAATTATTTTTCAAGTGTAGAAGCATGTATATAATTTATTTACACTCTTTGCAAGTATGTATATATTTATGTATTGTTCTTGTTTTCTTGTAAACCTTTTATAAAAACAACCTAATTGGTGATATAACAATATACACATGATGGTTTTAGCAAAATATTGTAAATGAAAGTATGAAAAGTATATAAACCTTAGTGAAGATAAATGGAAGGAGTGACTAACTTAGCACCTAAATCAAACCCCAAAACTTGTTTGATTATCCATAAAACCTTAAACCTTCCTTGGAAAACACTTGTAAAAATAATAAACAATCTTTCTTCTTGATGTTGTAAGTGTGACGTGGGTTTTGAGTTAGGAGAGAAAGAGAATGAGTTGCTTTATCTTTATGTTGAAATGAGAAGTAAAGTGAGAAGTGTTGCTTATATAGGAAAGATTTAACTAGTTTAGAAAATATCTAGGAAGCAAGAATGACAAGTTGTTAGTGATTGGCATGGTTCATGGTAAGGGTGTCATGGGATTGGTGTAAGAAAAGCATGGAAGGATAGCTTGTGTAAGTAGTTGTGTAAGAAGGTTGAAAAAAATAAGTCACTAGTTGGTAAATACTGTACATAATCCATTTTGGTATTATTTTGTGTATGTTACTAAAGGGGGCCGGTTGGGTTATGTATTAGGGGGAGAGAAATAATAAATTTTGATAATGTATAAGTATTGTGGGTATAGGTAAAGGTGAATGGTTTACATGCATGCATGAAAGTTCATAATGCAAAACGTAAGCGTGTTACGTAAAGCTTGAAAAATAAAATATAAAAAGTTATAAATTATCTTCGTAATAATTATATAACACCTAATTGACATAAACTTATATTTGTTTAATGCCGGTTTACGTTAAATGTTGATTTTCAGTTTACGCGATTTAACTTAACGGTTATAATTAAAAGTCAACTCGTAAAGGTTCAAAGTAAATAGTTTTGAGTTTATTGACGTAAAATGATCTGAAAATATGGATTGTCACAACTTTGCAACTTCTATGGGTGACAACTCTAATTCTGAGGGCAATGTTCCTACTTCTTCCGGTCTAAACACTCATAGGAATTTGCCTGAGAATAGTAGTCAAGTGCAGCCTCATGTAAGAAAGTCTAGTAGGTTTGTGAAAATGCATGCTAAATTCAATGACTATGTGGTTGGCAGTAGTAGAAAATACGGGTTAGAAAAATATGTTACTTATTCTAATCTAAATGCTTCTAATCTCTGTATTTCTGCTACTCTGAATAAATCTTTTGAGAATAATACTTACTATGAGGCTGTTAAGAATCCTAATTGGATTAAAGCCATGAACCAAGAAATTAAGGCTTTAATTAGGAATAACACTTTGACTATTTATGATCTTCCTAAAGGAAGAAAACCTGTGGGGTCTAAATGGTTGTTTATTATTAAGTATAAATCAACAAGTGAGATTGAGAGATATAAGGCCAGGCTGGTTGCCAAGGGCTTCAACCAGAGGGAGGGATTTGATTATCTTGAAACTTTTAGTCCTGTTGTTAAAATGTCAATTGTAAGATGCATGCTTAATGTTGGTATGTGTAATAATTGGGTCTTTTTTAACTTGACATTAACAATGCATTCTTGTATGGTGATCTTTCTAAGGATGTTTATATGACCCTTTCTCCTGGTTTTGATAATGGTAAATCCAAAGTTTGTAAGTTGAATAAGTCCTTGTATAGGCTTAAGCAAGCCCCCAGGCAATGAAATGCTAAATTAACTAAAGACCTTGTTGATAATGGTTTTGTTCAGTCTAAATTTAACTATTCTTTGTTTACTAAGAAGTATGATGATGTGTTTATTGCTCTGCTTGTTTATGTTGATGATATTGTTATCATTGGAAATAACTTGTCTGAAACTAAGAAGTTTAAGCTATTTCTTAAGTCTAAATTTCAAATTAAGGACTTGGGAAAGTTAAAATACTTTCTTGGAATTGAAGTTTTAGATAATAAAGATGGTATTTGTCTAAGTCAAAGAAAGTATTGCCTTGAACTTTTACATAAATATGGTCTGTTAGCTGCCAAACATGTTGACACTCCTTTGCCTGAAAATACGACTCTAAATCATGTTGAATCTGATGATGTTCATTTGCTTAATAATGTTAGAAATTATCAAAGGCTTGTGG
>BQNB010140902.1:0-17346 GCA_026074375.1 Tanacetum coccineum | reverse complement strand
CGTACCCTTTTTATTGTTTCGCTAACCCAAACACACTCCTTGTGTGTTCCTATCCAAGCCAAACGTACCCTTGTGCGTGGTTTCATTAAACAAACGCACCCTCTTTGATGGAAGTACAAGCCAAACGCAGCCCTTGCTGCGGGTGTGAAAGCCAAACGCACCATTGTTAGGCTGTCACAGCCAAACGCGCCCTAATCGGGCGGCTGACCCGATACCGACCGCACCCTTGCGGTGCCGAAATCAAGCCAACGCCCCTAGTTGATCATAAATAACACCAAATGCCCTCCTGGGGCTGTTAACAACAAACAAACGCCCCTATGGCTGCCAAGATCAAAACCAACCGCACCCTTGCGGTGCAAAGCCAAACCGAACGCACCCTAGGTGCCTCGGGACATAATCAAACGCACCCCTGGGCTACAGCCGAACCCGACGCACCCTAGGCTGTTAAGACAGCCAAACGCACCCTTTTCTTGCTATCAATAGCCCAAAACAAACACCACCTTGTGGGCTGTTTTTCAGTCGAGAACTAAGGCTACAACAACCGAAACCATTGACAAGACAGCCACAGCCCGACACCTTTTTTTTGTGAACACCGACGCACCCTTGTTGGTGGTTTTAACCTTAAACCACACACCCTCGTCGGCTGTTACCACAAACCCGACACCCCCTTTCTTGTTGTTACAAACCACCCGCACCCTTGTGGTGATGTAAACCAAACCAACGCACCTTAGGCTGTCCCGCAGCCAAACCCGACGCCCCTTGGTTGTTATAACCATAACCCGAACCCACCCACACCCTTGTGGTGGTTTTCACCACATACAAACAAACACGCCCTTCGTGGCTGTTAACATCAACCAAACGCACCCTTGGGGTGGGCTGTCACCGAAAACAACACCCCTTGCTGGTGCAACAAACCACACGCACCCTCTTGGTGCTAAACCCAACCCACACGCACCCCTCTTGGCCAAAAACTACACCGAACGCACCCTTAAGGTGGCTGCGGTGATGGCGTGGGTGGTGGGATGGTGGTAACGAGTTGATAATGGTGGTGGGGTTTTGATAATGAGGATGGAGGTATGATGATGACGATGATGGTGGTGGTGGTAACCGGCTGTGGGAGTGGTTCGTGGTGATTTTAGGCGCGTGGTGGAGAGTGTTATAGGGGATCGAGTAGATCCACTCATGGGGAGCATCTTTGGTCTTCGCCGGAAAAACCCGCCGGAAAAGTTTTCCGGCGGTGGTGGTGGTCGCCGGCAGCCGGAGGTCATGGGGGGGGGAGAGAGATGTATATTAGTGTGTGTGTATAATAGAGATGAAAATGAAATGAAATGTATATAAATTATATATATAGTAAAACTTTAAATCCCAAGTGACAAGTGTTAGATACTCGAGGGACCAAATGTGTAACTTCTTCATATACTTTTTGATAAAAGCGGTTCGGGACTCGTTTGAAGGACTTAACGGATGATTCAACTCTTGAAACTTGCGCCATTGTTTTCCGAATCATTTTTCTGATAAAAATGAGTATTTACTTGATAATGTTTCATAAATATTTTATAATATTTAATAAAATATCTGTTATTCATTTTGTGAACCGGTTTCGTCTTGTCCGAAATAAAATTAGATTTCAACTCGAGTATTCGCGTTATCCGCAACGCTTTTAATTAAAATGATGACTAATTTATTTAATATTTTTATTAAATAAATACTGATAATTAAAAACAAATTTAATTGTTTTTGTGTGTCCGCGTTGTATATTGTTCGAATAATGTTTGCGGTGCTGTTTTAGCCCTTTTCGGCTCGTTTCCAGGTCTCGGGCAAAACTGAAAAGTTGTCAGGAATGTCGTTTCACATCGAATTGCTTTAGGGTCCGAGCCGTGAAAACGTGATTTAGATGGTTGTTCTTGTAAGTCAAGTCAGACCCGAAAAGTCAAAGGTTATAATCGTCATTCAGAATTCGAAAAATTCTCGGATGTTACAATATATATATATATATATATATATATATATATATATATATTACACCTTTAAACTTAGCCTAACCCGTAGTTAAGTCTATCTATGGATTGCTAGTTACTTGGTATGTTTGGCGTATTTTTTGATGATTACTTTTTGACCACACTTTGTATTTCGTGTGTGTTGTTTCGACAAAGACGGAGGTAGCTACTCTCATTTGTAATTTTTTGTGGTGTATGCTCATCCAAAGTGCGGGGGTGACAAAGAAGAAGGTCATGAAAAAAATGATGGAAAAAATATATAAATAGCCAATGTGCAATAAATTATAAAGATGAAAGAAGACGAAGTAATTTTGGTGTGTCGATTAGCCAATGTGATAAGACGTGATACTTGTGTGCATTCATGATGAGATCTATTGAGAAGGGGGAATTGGATACGTAATCATTTCATGGTTTGTGGTGACTAGCAATTTAGGACTTAACTTTTTCGTTGAAAAAAAACCAAAAATAATAAAAAAAATCCAATGTCTAACTAACAACCCTTATTAACCCAAAAGCTTAACCCAATAAAAGTCCTTTTGATAGATTTTCCTGGTGCTTACGCCCCATCAGATTTATTTTGATACTTGCTCAAGCCTATGGTATGACATGAAATCATGGCTGAGCAATGAATGGTTTACTAACACCATCAAACAAAATATTCGAGTGTTGAGTGAATTTAAAATCAGAAAGTTCTTATTCATGAAGTGCTTAGTTGTGTTATACAGCTCAAAGATTGTGCGGGTATTGTTAAAGATTGTGCATAATTAGACTTTAAGAGATAGTTGTTCTTTTCTCGTATTAGAGCAATTAGATATGTTTTTGTGAATCACGATCGATGTATTGTTGGAATTATTTTTATGATAAACCTGCTCGAGGGCGAGCATAACTTAAGTGTGGCGGTATTTGATAACGCTCAAATCGAGTATGTTTTTAGACGCGTTATCTATGATTTTATATAAGTTATTTGGCTAATTAACGAGCTTTTATCACTAATATTGTGCAAAGTTGAGTTTATGTGTTTGTAGCTAGCTAAGACGGAAAAGAACGAGAAAAAGGAGAAAATCCGTATCTTCCTTAACGGATACGGTGTATTGATCTTCAGAATAGTAATTTTCAAAATATCTTCATTTAAGCTTGATTCGTTGATGGTATACACTTAAAATACACAAGTAAGAATCAATAATAAAAAGATTCCGGAAGAGATATTCCCGGGTCGTATGTCCCAACGAGGCTGCAATTGAAATTTATCCTGGTTTGATGAGAAATTGAATGATGGAAACACTAATGTAATTAAAACTAAAGTTAATTAAATAAAACCTAATTTAATCTACGGGAAACGAGTATAGGAAATGGGGATCTTAAAAACTACGGGATACAAAATTAGTTATAAGGAAATCCTAAAATTAAATTTATACTAAAATACGGGGAACAGAATTAGGTATCGGGAAACCTAAATACTAAAAATTAAGAAAATAAATGCTAAATTAAATTAAAAATCAAAATTAAATTCTAATTAACTTAACTTGAAAAATAAAGAAAACTAGAACTAAAACGGAGGTCGTTTGAATGTAAAACGAAAAGAAACGGTAAAACGCACCCGGTAAAACGGGTCTAAAACTGAAATTTAAGAAAAATTAAGCCTACACTAAATTTTATATTTTTCCTAGACACTAAATGACAAAAGAAAATTTTATAAAAAAGAAAAATATTTTTTTATTAATTTTTGGATTTTTTATGAATTTTCTAAGATTAAAAACTAATTAAAACTAATTAAATATAAAAAGTCAGAAAATATAACTATAAAAAATCTGAAAAAATCAAATTAAATAAAGAAAAAGTTAACAAATCTAAAAATATAAAAATGCCCAAATTTTACTGTTTTAATTAAAAGTAATTAAACTAATTAATATTAAACCTAATTTAAATTAATTAAATTAAATAAACTAACTAAAATTAACTTTGGGACTAACAGTGAAAAGGACTGAAAGGACAAACGGGGTAACAGCAAACTGACAAGGGGGAGTAACAGTGTTAACTAGAAAAGAGAAAGTTACACAAACAGTCCCTGAGAAGGACCCCGATTACAAGGTGGGTCCAAGTTGCTTATTAGCAAAAAGCCAAAGAAGCAAATTTATTCAGGGGCTTAAGGGGAACATTTTTCATAATAAGCACATAAGATGAATCTCAAAGAATAAGCCAGAAACATGAGCTTAATGGGCTGCAGAACTCAATAAGCTTATTAGCTTATTTTTTCTTTGTTTTTGTGGTTTTAAGCTGCAAAATAAGCTACAATTATATGGGGGACAGTTAATAAGGATAGGGGAGTCCTAAATAAGCTAAAGTTATCTAAATAAGCCCTAAGATAAGCTGGGAGAAAAATAAGCTATGCTAACAGTTTGGTATAAAAGACAGAAAAAGAGGACTTTTAAGCTAATATTAAGCTAACTAAATAAGCATTCTAACTAATTTAAGCTGCTAAACCTAAGGCACCTACCTATAAGCTAAAAGAAAAAGCACTAAAATCCTAATGCTTAATGGCAAATAAGCTAGAAAAAGGGGGCTGAAACCTGGTGCTCAGCACCAGGGTAATTAAGGCAGTGGTGAGGGGGCTTATTTGAGCTTATGAATATAAGCTCTCAAGAGATTATTAGCCAAAACCAACTTTAAACAGATAATAAAGGGAGGGTATTGAGCTTATATCCAAAAGATGATGGTCTAGCAAGCAATGTAAGCTGCTGGTTATGGGGCTTAAAGTGGGCTGTTTTCAAAGATCACACATGCATACACACCTTTTGACTCATACTTGGTCAAACCAAAGGGACAGCACAAGGGGGCTTTCTTTTTGGCTTCTTGTAACTCAAACAACACAAAATATAAGGAGCTTAAGCTGTTTCAACAGCTTAAGCTCTTATAGTCATTTTGGCTTATTGAAATTTTGAAAGAATATAGAAACATCTTAAAAACTAATTTTTAACTTAAAAGTTGTGATTAAAAAGGGCTAATGAAGCCTACACACTCAGCCAAAAGTGGCTGAGTGCACTTGACCCATGCACAACCACAAAATGACCCATTTTACCACTAAACCAAACACCCCCTTAAATATATAAAAAACGTTTTTTTTGGCTGATTTAATTAAAATAAGGCAGAGATAATGGATAACAAGTGGATTTCACTAACTTTTAACATATGTTTAACCAATTTAAACAGAATTAAGCTACTTAAATGAGGCTTTAAATTTTGACAATTGGAATAACACAAGAAAATTCTTAACTTTTATAAAAACTTGCAGGAATTACACATAAACTTTTAAAACAACTGAGTACAATAATTCTTAGAAGAAATACTTAAAATTAAGATTAAACTTAAAACATAAAAAAATGTTGTATTTGGTTCGGCTTGCTCTCCCTTCTTTTATAGCAGCAAAAAGCTCTTGGGCTGTGTTTGTTGCAAGTGTAGAAAGGCCCTCATCCAATCCTAGCCTTCCATAACACTTCTTATGATCTCAACCATTGAAGGGTGTGCTCGGGTTGTGTGAATTTGGCAGGGAAGGGGTTATAGGGGCACTAGGTTTGTGGGAAAGGGTGAGAGTGAGCTGTGGAGTACTTGGGAGGTGGTTTGGGTAGAAAAACCGTGGGAAAGGGGGTGGTTTGATTTTTGGCGGGTACGGGGTGTACAGGTTTATGGTTAGCAGGTTTAAAAGGGATCTTTGGGGAAGAGGCAACACTAGTCCTCCATCTCTTTCTCTCTTTCTATTTTTATTTGGCCCGTTTTTTAGTTATAACAAGTTGTATAACAAGTTTTTGAAAGAACAGTTTTTAGTCCTATGTTGTTATTAATAAAAAGAATTAAAAAGGTTTTGGTTAATTGCAATTCCAGTCCCTGCTGTTTATTAACTAAAGAAATAAAGAAAGTTAGGGAGAATTGCAAAATCAGCCTTGTGGTTTATTTAAACCATTTTTCTCTTTATAAAACACTTTTAAAACTTGGCATTTTTTGGCCCCCCTTTGTTTCTTTAAATTTTTCATTTTTCTTAAGTTAAGGCAACACCAATAAAGTGTTGTATTATGCCTTTAAAATGTTGCATTACGCATAATGCGACACTTTGCCAAGTGTTGCATTATGTAATGTCGCCTTAGGTATATGCAGCACTTATATTGGATTATGCAACACTTTTCGAAAGTGTTGCTCATGTTTAGCAATTGTGATACTTCAATGTGTAACACTTTTTACACTCATGTGCAACACTTATATACACATGTGCAACACTCTTAGATTCAATAACAACACTTTTCACATTGATGTGCAACACTTTTTGTTTGGAACTAGCAAGCATACAACACTTTAATGTATCAATTGCAACACTTTCTAGTGTTGTATCATTTTAGTGCAACATATTTTCAATTATTTTATAGCACTTTTATTTCATTCAACAAAAATGTCAAATGTTATAATACATATTCTTTTAGCAAGTGTAAAATACAAATTCATATAACACATATTTTCATTTCATAATAAATATAATTAAATACAATAAGAAAATATGATATTGTACTTTGACTAAATTATTCATTATAAAATAGCCAACATACATAATCGGATAAAAAAGCTATCTAATCAATATCTTCACATCTTCTTTGAAGCTCTCCACGTGCAACTTGTTTTTGGTAAACTACGTCAAAGCATTTTGGCGTTTATATCATGCTAGGAGTCCATATAGTCTCTTAAACCACCTTCGGTTTCTGAGAGCTTATACAACTTGTAAATGTCTTCCACATACTCAGTCTCAACTAATTCATTGTTAATATCTGATGCATCAATGTTGACCACAGGATCTTTTGGTCTTGCATTAATCCCACAAGTAACCTGAAACACAAGATTTAAAAATCAAGTTCAGGAATGATATGTGTTGGCAAAGGAATCAAGTTCGGTCTAAAAGCTAAAATTTGAATCTCTAGCAAAGGAACTCACCTTGCTGCGTGCAATTAGAACTATTATGATAGACTTTGGAGGCTTTATCGATATTCTCTTCACGGAGTCTAGAGTAAGGTTCTTCAGTGCTGCTTCCCCTTGGTTTCTGCATTTGGCTTAAACAAATCATAACATGTTAAAAACTATAGTGTTAGACAAATAACCTCTAAATGATATGATTAATCGCATATGAAGCTTATGAAACAGTTACCCTATATATTTAATAACAAAAACAAAAACTCCTATAGCATACATGAAAAATCCAATCAATAAAGATATAAACCAGTAGACCTTATAGCGTATATTAAGTTTTAGGTCCTTATGGGGATGAGACATGGTAAAATTGTTATATTTTATAACTATATAAACATTCCATATCCTCTAATGTTTCAAAATTAACGCACGACTATATTCAAAAGATATATAATCTTTATAGTCAAACTAACACAGCATACGAAAGTCACATATACTATTGCAGCATGTATTATAAAATAGAGTATGAATTAAAAATTCATACCTTCTACAAAACATCAATGATAACTTATGCTACTAACAGTCGCGGAGCGCCATCGGGTAAGGTTTAGACTCTAGATCCTGCATACATAACGATTAATCATTAACATATAAATATCGATAATTACCTTAGTGCAAATAAGAAACAAAGAATCCTCAACCTCCTTCATATACTAAAGGAGACTGGCCAAAATATACCAGACTTTGTATGTTTTCCTTGCTAAAACATTTAAAAACATTGCTTTTTAGCTCTGGAAAAATGTTTGACACTAGCAAAGCAAACAAGATATTGTTGTGAGAAACTATACATTTAGACAAAGTATGGCCTGGGACAATTGTTGGAATATGTCCATCGTAAATAATATATGTCCAAATTATTTATTTGAGCCTAAGGGGACGCACACGTTAATACGTAAACAATGTTTAAGTAATGTTTTAATAAACGACCGTTAAAAGTATTTTAACGAAATTATTAGTGTTTAAAAGTTAGAGGACTAATAAGCAAAACAGGAAAAGGAAAGTGAGGGATTGCCCCCTCTTTCCCTTGCTCGGCCGAATACCCTAACCCAAAGGGTTTAGGCTTGCTTTCTTGTTCACCAAGTATTGGGAGATCTATATAAAGAGAATTTGGGTTTCATTATTGACTAATGCTTCAATAAGAAAACCCTAAAATCTCTTGTCTCTCCCTCTCTCTTATTCGACCAAAAACTAAAACCCAAAGGGTTTGTTTGTTCGATCGTCAACCACCACCACTATTACCGTGGTGGTTTTCTTGCTCACGTGTTGATTGGATTCAAGTGTCGTGGTGTTCGTTTGCTAAAACACTACTAGTACTAGCATACTTCGTTGTTTGCTAAGAACGTATTGTGTGTGTCGACTTAGAGAGATCTTGTTTTAGATCTTGGAGGTTTTGCGTGTGTTGATTATACATACGCGTATATAGAAGACGGTGTTAACGGTTACCTTAAGCGGTGTATCATTTCGTGCTAAAAGGTATACATCTTCTATCCTTGTTAATTAATGTGTTCTACATGTAATCTTTAATTCTTCTGCGTACTCGTGTTAATTAATTGGTTAATTAGATCGTAAAACTCAACAGTGGCATCACGAGCCATCGTGTAAAATCTTTAATTACAAGGGATAAAATTGGACAAATTAGGGTTTCGTGATTAATTTTAATGCCCCGGTGGGCGTTTTATGTTAAAAAGATTTGATCTTGATGGTTAATAAAATTAATTAGATGAGATCTAGGTTGTATGTAATTTTATATAAAACTTGATGTATTAATTGTTAATTGTTTTAAGTTTTTGTTAATTGTTAATGGAGATCCATGATAAAATCATGAAATTTATCATGAATTAATATTAAATATTTAAATCTTGTTAAATTGTTAAATAGATTTGGTTTAAATATGATCAAGATTCGCATAATTTTAAATATTTTCTTAATTCGTAAGATCCATGATTCAAGAATTGCTTATTATTGAATTAATGGGGCCTAAAATAATTAAAAGAATTGCTTGTTATGTGAATAAATACATTGTTTAATTATTAGATAATTAGGATCATATTTAATGTTTGCATGCCTTAATTGTTAAGTGTGTTTAAATAAATGTTATTTAGTTTAGTTGATGTTTATATGTTCTATTTTAAGTTCTTGACTTGTGATAAAATAAAAGGGTTTTTCAGAAAACAAAAATAAACATGACTAATGATTATCAAAATAAGATTTATTATGGACTATCGAATGCAAAAAGTCAAAAGTGGATTCGGATTACATCCGATATAAAATCTTCCATGACTAGACTAGCAATTTATAGTTTGTAATGTATTTTTTAAATTAAAGTTTTAATTTTTATCAATGACGTAATTTGTAAAAGTACTATATAGTTGCAAGGACAAGGTTCGGGGAGACTCATCAAGACTTCAGTCTTGTAGACACCATTACCCTATAATACCTGACAACATTGTAGTTTCCTTACCTTGTATACTATGTAGGAAGTCGCGAATGGTCTAGGGTTTGAATGATTTTTAATCATTCTTTAATCTTTTCCCGCGATAAAATGCAAATCCTTATAATTAAAGATACGTTGAATCGTCAATTTTAAGGTCTCACTATTTATGTATAAGATACGATGATAATAGGTGATACTGTGACATCCGGCAATTTTCAGAACTTTAGAAAACTATTTGACCCTTTGACTTTTCGGGTCTGGCTTGACTTACAAAAACAACCATCTAAATCACGTTTTCACGACCCGGACTCTAGAGCAATTCGATGTGAAATGACATTCCAGACAACTTTTCAGTTTTGCCCGAGACCTGGAAACGAGACAAAAAGGGCTAAAACATCACCGTAAACATTTTTCGAACAATATACAACGCGAACACATAAAAACAATTAAATTTGTTTTTAATTATCAGCATTTATTTAATAAAAATATTAAATAAATTAGTCATCATTTTAATTAAAAGCGTTGTGGATAACGTGAATACTCGGGTTGAAATCCATTTTTATTTCGGACGAGGCGAAACCAGTTCACAAAATGAATAACAGATATTTTATTAAATGTTATAAAATATTTATGAAATATTATCAAGCGAATACTCATTTTTATCAGAAAAATGATTTGAAAAACAACGGCGCAAGTTTCATGTGTTGATTCATCCGTTAAGTCGCCCAAACGAGACCCGAACCAATATATTATAAAAGTTTCTCAACAATTACACATATGGTCCCTGTGAAATTTTTACATAACCCACCCTCAACTATTATAGATTTTCTATTTCATTTTAAAACTTTTATACATATAAAAAAGTTCTATACTTTTATCTCATTTTTCATTTTATAAAACACACACATACACATATACAACTCTCTCCCTCTCTCCTTAGCCGGCCACCGGCCACCGCCGCTAGATTTCGGCCACCACCACTCCGCCGCCGCCGGAAAACTTTTCCGGCGGACTTTTCTGGCCAAAACCAAAATTTCTCCCCTCACTCTGATTTATCCGATCCCCTACACCACTCTCCTCCACGCGCCGCCCCTCCTTCGGCTGTCTCCCCACCGAAACCACCATCGTCGCCCATCATCACCATCATCACCATCATCACAATCATCATCCACTCGTCATCGTCACACCATCCCCATCACCGCGACCACCTCACCACTACCGCCACCATATTCACGCCACCATGACACCACCATCACCATCACAGCCATGCAACACCAAGGGTGCGACGGGTTGTTATAAATGCCGCGAGGGTGCGTTTGGTTTATCGTAAAACACCCAAGGGGTGTTTGTTTTCGAGACAGCTAGCACCACAAGGGTGGTTGTTTATGTGACAACCGTCGCCACAAAGGGTGTTTGTGGGTGGTTGTTATCACCGAGACCACCACATAAGGTGGTGTTCGGTGAGCTCCGCCGCCGCTATAAAGAGTGCGTGTGGGTTAAGTTATCACAAAAGGGGGTGTTTGTTTGTTCGGTGGCATCCGCCACCATAAGGGGCGTTTAGGTTAGATGTGGACAGCCGGGTATAGCCGAGGGTTGGGTGTGTGTCGGATTTGGTTTGCATTTGGGTTAGCTGCAGACAGCCAAGGAGGGTGTCGGGTTGGTGGTAAAAACCAAGGTGGTGTGCCAGGTTATGGTTTCCAGCCGAAAACAACAATAAGGGTGTGGTTGGTTTTATTAAAACAGCCCGAAGGTATGTTTGGTAGGCTGCGAATCAGCCAACAAGGGTGCATTGGTTGTGGGTTTATGACACTCGATGAGGGTGCGTTTGGGTCGGGTTGGCTGCGGAGACAACCAGGACAACCGGGGGGGGGGGGGGGGGGGGACAGAAGAGAACTGTAGGTAGGGTTTATGGCAACCAGGGTGCGTTTTGGTTGTGGGTTGTTAGACTGCCATCGTGGGGCTGTTGGGACAAGGGTCTGTTTGACTTGGGTGTTTGTAATAGCTTATGGGTCCGTTTGGGTGGATTCGCAACGAATAGGTGCATTTGGTTAGGCGATCAAATAGGGTTGAGGTTTGGTTGTATCATCGGACAAAGAAAAAATACAAGGTTTATACACATATTAAAACGGATAAATATAAAGGTGGTTCACTGGTTAAATAAATATATTATTTATTCTTTGTTTAGTTTAGATATAATATGTATATATTATATATATATATATATTTATATCTATATATATTATATATTATATAGTATATCTATATCTAGAGACACGTACGGACATTTGGATATTAGAAGAGAAACGCATAATAATTGGCACATATATATATATATATATATATATATATATATATATATATATTGATTAAGGGAAAACGTCGAGTCTTGCAAAAATGGAAATCGTTTTATAAACGGAAAGGTCATAACGAAATTTTATGAATTTCTATATTTATTACTGGTTCACTAAAACTGCTATCATTTTGGAAAGCGATAAAAGGACTAAGTTATATTTTAAGATAAATTAAAATATAATTATACAATAACAGGACTACGGACGAAAACTATATTTTTACATCGAGACAACTGTTTTAGAAACGACCCGTCGAAGAAACGAAAATATAATTTATAAAATATTATTTTATATTTTATATTGGTTATAAACTGTTACAAACATAGCTTGATTAATTTATAACGTTAAGACATGTGTCAACCTTTATACAAAGCCTTTTTATTAATTAAATGGTTGTCAAACTAATTGGTTTAATTAATTATTCACACTTATTATATAATACCTACAAGATATTATATACTTCACATAAATCTATGGATTGTCTGTATTGGTTATATAACTCACGGTATGAGTTATTATATTACATACTTTGCGTTCGCGTTACAAATTATTTAATTAACCAACCACCAAACCATTACAACGTTAAATCTAAATCTTTATCAACGTGTCGCGTTGATGTGACTGTCCACCGGGAAACCCAAACACATTATCCTAGGCTAGTGGGACTTAGCCGTTAAGTTAAGCTGCATCTTCTCGGTCAGGCCGCTTCGTCTTCCGTTCGTGTCGTGCATATTAGATGCCTATCTGTCAATCGTTCTTCATCATTAATGTGAGTTCATAGCCCCATGTTTTACTAGTTTTACATATATTTTTAGGATGAGAACATGCTTGTTTGCAAAAGTATTTACATGGTTGATTACAAATTGGTTTACATGCTTATTTTTATATCTCGCGATGAGATACAATACTTGGTTTAATTGTTAAGCGTGATCACTTGCTATAACTTGGTTATACACTCATATGTATATCTCACAGTGAGATACAATGCTTGGTTACACTTATGCACGCGCTTTGGGGTAAGAAATATATGCATGGGTTTTTATAATTAGACGCAAGTGGTTAATTTTCATGATATGATTACGTGTTTGCCTAAGTAGCGATAACCCAAATTGTGACCATTATCATGAACTGTCAATTGCGGATTGTGAGCGCGAATGTTATAAATAGATCTATTGGGATTGACAATCCCCGTTCGGGTGATTAGCTATCACTGGACAAACGAACGTATACCATGTCGAACATAGGATGTTGCGGGTTTGAACATCACCATGGGCAATGTAGGCCATTAATTTGGTATTCATACACGTCAAGCTTTAGTGTCATGGGCTTAGGAAACGTAATTACATTTTTGTGATGTTTGCATTTGATGCATTATCACGGGGGAAATCTTGCAGTCCTACACTTATACATTTTAACATAATTATTTGGAATATTTTGTGATGGTTTTGATTATCATGGATACTTCAAACAAAGGTGGTCCATTCATACATACGTTTTTGTGACTATTTGGGGATTTAAATGGTCAGGCATATTTTACAACTCTTTGAATCATGACATTCATACATACAGTTTGGGGAACATACAAGGTTTGAAACGTTCATGCATACTTTACAAATATTTGATTTCTGAAAGTCATACATATATTTTGGAAGGACATTTAAGGGTTTAAATGGTCATACACACTTTGGAAACCTTTGGTTTATCAATTATATATATGAAAACCTATGAACTCACCAACTTTATGTTGACCGTTTTAAACATGTTTTTCTCAGGTAAATTATATGCTCGGATTTCTTGAAGTGCATTAGAGTCTATACATTCAAGCTTTTCATTGTGATGCAATTATGGGACAAATGTTATATCAGATTCTTATTTTGATTAAATAAACGAGATTACTTTTCAAACGACACATTTAGAGGTCGTTCTCTTGTATCTAGCGCTGTGTATTATGAAGTAACGCCCCAGGACACACTATTTTGCTTCGACACAAATTTTGGGGGTGTTACAGATACCATAATAATAACTTAATTGAGTAAAAGTTTTTATTAAAATCAATGATACGAAGATGTATACATGCTTCTTTATACATATTTGATAGGTCAAATAAAATACCCTTTTTCATCTAAATTGTTGCCATCCATTTTGTAAAAACACTTGTAGATTGCTCTTTACTATGCGTGATACGTGTGTAGATTTGCAATTGCAAGGTAATTATATGCTTTTCCGTGAGACGGTGAGTGTTACATAATTACTGTTTTTGATTGGACGACTTATCGTTGTTGTGGTTAGACCTGTTAACACGTGGCATAGATGGGATGAAACTTGCTTTACTAGATATTATTGTAATAAAGTAAGTCCCATATGGTTTAAGAATTGCAATAGTTGTGAATTGTCAATCGTTGATTACCTTTTAAATAAATCATCACTAGCCGATCAATTGATGTAGTGGGGGTATGTCAAGTTGGGTCCTAACCTTAGTAAATTAATTGTTTATTTAAATAAACGTGGGTAATTAATTTTCTTCAAGGAGTATTATCGAAAATACTAAATTCTTGAACTTACTATGTTTTGTAAATGGAACTACCTGTCTAAAACATAAACCATTCGGCTTTCAGGTCGATGTTTTAAATTTCTAGAAATAATTTCAATGATTGGTTTCGTCAACTTAAGTTAGTCTTGAGAGTTGAAAGGAAATTATTTGTCATTGAACAACCAATTTCTCTTGCTTTACCTACCGATTCTGAGTACTTGCGTAGTGGAATGCGGTATATGATTCATAATGAGGTGGCTTGTCTTAGGCTCGGAAGTATGACTCCTAAACTTTAAAAGATAATTCAAAAATTCCTCACGTTATGAAATGCTTCAGGAGCTTAAATCCATGTTTGAGAAACAAGCTGGAGTGGAGTGGTTTGACCTGATCCAAACTTTCCATGCTTGCAAACAGGATAAGGGAAAACCAGTTGGCCATATGTCAGATGAAGAATTATGTGGAACTGAAATGTCTTGGTTATGTGCCCTCACAAGAGCTTAGTGTTGGTTTAATCTTGAATGGCCTCACTACAATAAGCATAACATGGGGAAGATAGTTGGTGAACTACATGCTATGCTCATTGAGTATGAAAAGCGTTTACCTAAAAAGGCTAAAACACCACAAGTAATGATGATTAAAGGTGGTAAAATCCAGAAATCATTTAAAGCTAATGGTAAGGGTAAAACTAATGGCAAGGGAAATGATAAACAAACTTATATCCCTAAGCCTAAAAACCCTAAGCCTTCTGCTAAAGAGCACCCAACTAAGGATGACACCTGCCACCACTGCAAAGTGATGGGTCATTGTAAGAGGAATTTTCCTGCTTACCTTGCTGAGTTGATTAAGAAGAAGAAGCAAGTTGGCACTGCCAGTTCTTTAGATGTCTTCATAATATAATTATTTTCTTTTCCTACTAAATCTTGGGTGTATAACACTAGTTGTGGTACTTATATTTGTAACATAAAACATGGTCTTGGAGGAGTAAGAAAGCTGAAACAAGTAGAAGCTATTAGAGGTTTTGACTTAGTTTTGCCTAATGGCCTTGTGATTTATTTAGACAATTGTCATTATGCACCTTCTATAACTAGAGATGTTGTTTCAGTTCACCGTTTGGTAGAAAATGGATTTGTCTAGAGTTTTACAGATTTTGGTATTTTAGTTTCTAAGAACAATGTTCATTATTTAATGCTATTCCCAGTAATGGTATTTATGAAATTGATATGCATGATCTTGTATGTAACATCCGGGAATTTTCGGAACATATTTTAAATAATAAATAATATTTATTATTACATCTCTCAAGGGAAAGTTATTTTAACTTATTTGGCTCGAAAATGATACAGATGTATGTTATTTATACGCTGACGTATCAGAAACGAACCACTAAATCACGTTTTCACAGCTCAGACTCTAAAGGAATTTGATGTAAGACGAAATTCTTGACAACTTTTCAGTTTTGCCCGAGACCTGGAAACGAGCCGAAAAGGGCTAAAACAGCACCGCAAACATTTTTTGAACAATATACAACGCGGACACACAAAAACAATTAAATTTGTTTTTAATTATCAGTATTTATTTAATAAAAATATTAAATAAATTAGTCATCATTTTAGTTAAAAGCGTTGTTGATAACGCGAATATTCGAGTTAAAATCCATTTTATTTCAAGACAAGGCGTAACCGGTTCACAAAATAAATAACAGATAATTTATTAAATGTAATAAAATATTTATTAAATATTATCAAGCGAATACTCATTTTTATCAGAAAAATGATTTGGAAAAACAATGGCGCAAGTTTCGTGCGTTGAATCATCCGTTAAGTCGCTCAAACGAGTCCCGAACCATTATTTACCAAAATAATACTCGAGTTACACTTTTGGTCCCCGGATAATATTTACAAAAATTACCCCCAACTATTAAACACTTATCAAAAATTTTAAAACTTTTTATATAAATATAAAAGTTTTATAAATTTTTCATTTCACTCTCAATATTTACACACACACACTCCTAGTCTCTCTCTCTAGTATTTCTGGCAGCCATCCTTGCGCCGCCGCCGGCCGCCGTCGCCGCCACGCTGCCGCCGTCGGAAAACTTTTCCGGCGGACATTTTCGTTCAAGTTCAAAAACAATCCTCATCACCCGATCTATCCGATCGGGTAAGTCACTCTCCATCACGCGTGCCACCCCCACCTCTCCATCCTCACCACCACTCACTGTCGCCGCCACCCCATCATCATCATCATCTTCGCATCATCATATTCATCACTAACCCGTCACCACCATAACACCACCAACGCCACCCCCACCACCTGCCACCGATGGGGCGCGTTTGTTTTATTAAACCCAAAAAGGGTGCATTTGGCAACCCCTCACCACAAGGGTAAGGGTGTTTGTTTCGGTGGCTTATGGAACCACCATCAAGGGTGCGTTCGGGTGGCAGCCGTCGCCTCAGGCCCGTCGGGTTTGCATAATTTGCACCCGAGGGCTGTGTTTGGTTGTGGGTTTATAACACCCGACGAGGGTGCGTTCGGGTCGGGGTAAGCACCAAAGGTTTGTTGGGTTGGCTGTGAACAGCCGCAAGGGGTGTGGTTGGCTTATGTGCTAATAGCCGAGGGGTGTGCGTCAGGTTGGGGTTACAGCCAAGGGGGTGTTCGTGTAGGGTTATAGCAAAAAGGGGTGTTTGTTTCGACGGTTAACAGCCGGGACAGCCGAGGGGAGGGTTTTCAGAGTTGGGTTGCAACAACAAGGGGAGTTTGGTTTACGTTTAAACAAGTTAAGGGTGTGTTTGGTTTAAGAGAGAGACACGAAGGACGTGTTTGGTTTAGCGAAACAAGGAGGAAACAACGAGGGTTCGTTTGGTTTATATATATCCAAACAACAAATGAAAACAACATAAGATTTTAATAAATATCAAAACCGGATAAATATTTATTGGTGGTTTTATTGGTTAAATAAATATAATATTTATTAATTTGTTTAATTTAGGTATAATAATATACATATATATTATATCTAGAAAACGTGAGTGT
>BQNB010140901.1:0-15294 GCA_026074375.1 Tanacetum coccineum | reverse complement strand
TGCATAAGACCTCGAAGACTCCGCCTCAGCTTGCGCATCTGCCAACTGTGTCTTCAGCAGCAGAATCTCTTCATCCTTCTGTACACTCTGGCCGCGTTCACTAGTAAACCTTGCCCTCAGCTGCGCCACCAGCGCGGCTTGCTGCGCAGTAACCATATCAAACTCCCCCATAAGCTGATCTACTGGCATGCCCTCAAATTCCTTAGGACTTGTCTCCCGATCCCTCCTTGCTATGTCATCGGCAGTCAAGGGACTAGTCTGGGGAGGGGACTGTCCAACATGCGTCACCGGCGCAGAGGAATCACTAGTAGCCTCGACACTGCGCACAAATAGCAAACAACCAACCAATAATGCGGATTACTTTAGTAACTTTGCGTACACTAAACACTTCTACTGGACAGACATAGAGGATACGCTACTTACTTGAGGGGAGGAGTCTCGGTTTCCTCCTCAGTCGATGTACTACCGCCTAGACTGACATAACGCACCCTCTTTGACGTGCCTGCGCCGTCATCACTAGTGGCCCTTTTGCGTTTCAACCCAGAGTCAACTTCTCCGGCCTCGCTTTCAGCCCCTGCGACATCAGCATCCTCTGAAGAACCGACGCTTGTTGCGTCTGGCTTGGGGGGCTCCGCAGTTGCACCAGGTACACTGCGCAGTGGTATGGGTGCTAATACATCAGTACTCTCACCCTCTGGTTGCTCCAGCACAAGTTCCATTGTGCGCCCTGCAGTACTTTCCAGCAGCGACTCCTCACCATCTCTTAATGGGCGCACCCCCTCGGTCACCAGCTTGGGCTTACTCAAATGGACCACGCTAAACAAATCCATTTCTGCGCAACACAAAACGAAAACAAACAACAAATGGTTACATACGCTTAAATAAGAAAGAGCGCTTACGCTACTAAGCGATGGAGACGGAAGGACAAGCACCCACCCTGGCTGTCATCGCCTATAAACGTCGGCACTTCCTTCGGGCTTCGGAAATAACTACGACTAATGCCCATGTGGCATAGAAAGGCTTCCGAGTATGCGTTGATAGGGATACGGTTCTCATTTATAAGTTCCGCATCCTCCATACTATACGACCCGGGGGGTGGACGCTCATCCCTCGGCAATGACCCCTGAGTATAGAATGCGAAGTCCCAGGGAACCAACGCATCATCTACCCAGAAGAACATCTCCCTCCAATGCCTTAGCGCATCTAATTTTTTGGTATAGCACTGCAAACGCCCGGCGCGCTTGGAAAACGATACCCATCCGTTTGACCAAGAGGTGTGATAGAAGGCGCGGAACAAATGGACCGTGGGATTAATTGCCAATAGGCGGCAATTAACCTCGAAATTGGTTATTTTTGCCGCGCCTATGCAGTGCAATTGGGAAATATGAAGACGATAATAATTCAGGACGTTGCACATAAACAACGAAAGGGGTACACGTTGATTGGCAAACTCAAAGAACCGTGTGTATACCCCAACCTTCCCCTCTGGGAAATCCGCTATACTCGCACTCGCAGCCGGCACTACCGGGTGCAATGCGAATGGGATGTAATACTCAGATGTGAACTCACGAAGTTCCTCATCTGTTATTTCTGATGTAAAATCAGTAAGTTGCAACACCATGATTTGCGAAGCAAGGGTTTGGATGCGCACGCGCGTATTACCTGTGTCTGATTTTTGATGATTAATGGAAGCTTTATCAATGGTGGTGGAAGAGATTTTTTTTTACTGTGGCAATAACAGTGAAATGGAGGCGAACCCTTATATAGGGCAAGTTGTTACTGACACGACGCCGGATGAGGAACACGTGTCCCCCACTTGTCCTAATCGTGTGGTAGGGGTGAAACGTATAAGCTATGTTCTAGCTACCTTCTCACGAATTACGAAGAGGCATTTTTGCGACTCAAGTTGACCAGATTCATTGTTTTGGGCGGGACAATTTCTTGTTTCTTCCACAATACGCATCCAGGGATATTTACCGCGACTATTTGTAGTCTAGCATCCGCGGTCTTACCAAGCGCATACTAGACTGGGGGGACATGATGACGTATAGTCCAACCTCGGGTCATGAACCCGACCCACGAATAGTACTTATACCCAGGCCCATGATGAATGGGCCATAGCGACATCAATACGGGCTTCCAAGGCCCAAATGGTACTGCCTATGGGGAAGCCCATGACATATGGGCTATCACGACGAGGATTTAGGCCCATGAGGCCCAACTAGCGCACACGTGCGCAGGTATCTAGAACACCCGTTACGAACGAGTCATAATCATGAGGTGGGCCCACTAGTTACTAAATAACGGCGAATACTAAATAACGGTGAGACCTCTCGGATACTAACCTAATTAATGGGACAAAGCCCATTAGGGTTTGGTGAGTATATAGAGAGCACCTCGGCTCTCATCTAAGGTACGCCCTCATAACCCTAACTTTCTACTAAAACCTAAACCGATTACTTACTCTCACGCCGGAGGATAATCGTGGGAGACAATCCCACGGTAAGCCTAACGGTGCTTTGTTTTCTTAGTGCGCAGGTCTCATACATCAAGACTTAATTGATACAGGAACCGGAGCCTAACAGATCCGTATTACACCTAATTCGGACCTAATCAAGGATCGTCCAACTTTTGTATCAACATGAATCTTTTAGATACCAAAGGCCCAATTTTGGTTGACCTTTTAAGTATCTAAAAATTCTTTTCACAGCATGAAGATGTGACTCTTTTGGGTTGACTTGGCATCTTGCACAGGCACACACTGCAAACATAATATCAGGTCTTGAAGAAGTAAGATACATCAATGAACTAAACCTAAAGCTTAATCCGTATTAGGGTTTTCAGAACCAAACGCAACCCTTAAAACCCTAAAAAGCTCTATTCATAAACCCTATAGCTAAAAGTAATAAGCTGGGATCCTATAATGCTATTCTATAAGCTAACTTATCATTTCCTATAAGCTGCTAAAAACAAACTTATAAAAGCTCTAAGCTTTCCGGGTTTATTATTTTCCTAAACAAACGTGCCATTGTGGATTTTTACGCTCATAAAGCTCTTTTTATTAGCTACAAGCTTGTAAAATTAACTTATTAGCGTTATAGTAATAAAGCTATAAGCTGCAAGATTGATTTTGAGATAAAAAATACAAAGATTATAGGAATTTTGAACTAAAATCGAAAACAATCATCATAGGGTATATATTGTAACATTTTGAAACTATTAATCTTTTGGGCCAAAAATGTAAATACTGTAAACTAAAAACTACAGGGACTTGTTTTTCCAATTTTCAAAGTTAAAGGTTTAAATGTTTTAAATATAAAGTAAATGATTAATTTTGTAAATTAATATATACCAAGGGTATATACTGTCATTTTTGTATTCTCAAGGGTATAAAATGTAATATTTTTATATTAATTATAAAAATATATTTAAATATCATAAGACTTGATTTTATTAAAGCCCAACACATTTGTCGTTATCATTCGTCGATCGAAACACTATAAAATAATTATGTTATATATTTAAACAAAAATTTATCATCCACTAGCTTTGAGAAACTTAAAAAGATAAAAACTTACATTTCAATAAAATGTATCACTTACCTAGGAATTTCATGTGAGGGGTTTTCATTTGGGTAGACGTTTTGAAGAGTTGCTGGATTTACGATTTAAAGTGTCCTAGCTCCTCAAACATTTACTACATGACCTCTGGATTATGATAGCCCGAATAGTGATACGATATTTTCATAAACCAAATTAATATTTACATTAAACTTTATGAAATAAAGTTTTGAAATATAAACAATCGAACTAAGACTTGACATATTACCCCAGGTTGCGTGACGAGGTCGTTTATTTCCAATTGAGTCACTTTTGACATCAATCAGATTTCCCTGTTAAGGTGAGTTCATAGTCCCACCTTTACATGTTTTCTAAACTCCGTGGGGAGATACATGCTATAAACATGAATACAAGTATTTTCCAACCGTATGCTATCCTGATATATTATTGCCTAAGTACCTCCATTTGCCATAAGGCCCTACTATCATGAACCGTTAATTACTTTGAGAAGTAAGCGCGAATACCGTGAATAGATCTATTGGGATTGAACTTCCCCGTCCAGGTTCTGGTACATACATGGCCAGTGGACGCATTTCATTTGAAGAACTCTGGTGTTTGGCAAAGCACCCGCTTGGGGCAACAACTTATGAATAACATTTACTTAAGGCTTCGGTGTCATGAGCTTAGTGCATTAAAATAATACTGTTTACCATGATAGTTGTATTCGTTGCAATTATTACTATTACATTGAATTGTATTCAACCATTACATTTCAAACCTGTGAATTTCACTCAACCTTTGTGTTGACCTTTTTAGTATGTTTATCTCAGGTAATTGAACAACCTATGACACGGAGTGACATTAGACTCGAGGACGTCCAAACTTGTTATCATTCAAACTCTATGTTTTCATATGTATTTTGGGACCTCCTTTTGTAAAACTCTGAAATAATATTGAATGATAACTAAATTTTCCAAAACGTCTCTTTTGAGTAGATTTCTATGATTATGATTGTTGATTAGTAATACCCCCAATTTAGCTTCCGCTGCTATATGAGTTCTTTGAGGAGATGATGCACAAGAATTTGAGGAGATGATGCACAAGAGATTCCAGATGAGTTATATGAGGGAGCTCATTTTCTTTTTAGGATTACAAGTACAACAGAAGGAGGATGGAATCTTCATTAGCCAAGACAAGTATGTGGCTGATATATTGAAGAAATTTGATTTTACCACTGTAAAGGCAGCAAGCACTCCAATAAAGACTAACAAGGCATTAAACAAGGATGAAGAAGCTGAGGATGTAGATGTTCATTTATACAGATCAATGATTGGATCATTGATGTACTTGACAATTTCTAGGCCTAACATAATGTTTGCTGTTTGTGCTTGTGCAAGGTTCCAAGTTACTCTTAAAGTTTCACATCTTCATGCTGTGAAGAGGATCTTTAGATACTTGAAGGGTCAACCTAAATTGGGCCTTTGGTATCATAGAGATTCACCATTTGACTTGGAAGCTTTTTCAGATAGTGATTATGCTGGAGCTAGCCTTGACAGGAAATCCACAACAGGAGGTTGTCAATTTCTTAGCAAAAGGTTGATTTCATGGCAATGTAAAAAGCAAATTATTGTTGCCGACTCAACAACTGAAGCAGAATATGTTGTTGCTACTAATTGTTGTGGACATGTGTTATGGGTTCAAAATTAAATGCTTGATTATGGGTTCAACTTTATGAACACCAAGATTTACATTGATAATGAAAGTACAATCTATATTGTGAAAAATCAGAATCCAGTAGTTTCTATTCTAAATCCAAGGCACATTGTAATAAGAACATCATTTCATAAAGATTCTTATGAGATTAAGTTGGTTCAAGGGATCAAAATTTACACAGGTGGGGGGGGGGGGGACCTACAATGTTGCAGATTTCTTCTCACAAAGCTTTTGATGTTAGTAAGGTTTAACTTTCTGATTCGCTAGCATTTGGATTAATTAAGCTTTGATGCATTGTTTGAATGGAGGTTAATTAAGATTTGGATGAAAGGAAATGTAACATTCAGCAAAGTAGATGAAAGTGTCAGGACAATCCCACTGGATCTCTCAACAAACATTTACATCTGTTCAACTCTCTATGAAGAACAATTTATGTTTAATAATATATCAACTTCAAAGAATTCAAAAACTTGGAAAGCAAAAGGACCACTAAGATATCTCAGTCTAGTAGACCTATTCACCTTATTGCAAATGAGACTGTCTATAAGGAGTGGGAAGACAGAATGAAAAAGGCTGCCACTACTGCTTCTAGCTTAGAAGCAGAGCAGGTCTAGTGGTAACAGTAAATATGGACCATCCATGGCAACACTTCTATGAATAATTTCCTCAAGGAATGATTCAGGTAGTGGTCCCAGTGCAAAATACCATATTGGGAGGTTACAAAGCTTAAACTAGGTTGAGGCTGACATCTAAAAGTCCAATGATCCACTTTCTAAGAGGTTAACACATTGGAAGTGGGGAAGACAACATGAAGTCTTAATGGAATTGATGGAACATTGTACAAAACTGTCTGAATTGGTAAGAAAAAGAAAAGAGAGATATAGTGAGCTGAAACAGAAAGAGAGTTGTGTGATAAAAAAAGAAAGGGTAATGGTGAGAGAAAGAAATGAGAGATTTTGTGGGAGCTGAAAGATAGAAAGAGATGATGCAGAGATCTAATATTATGATTGGCAATCCTTCGGTTGGAACAGATTTGTGAGTTGATACTGCTAGGCATTAAACATAACATTGCCAGTGCTAGTATTAAGTTAGTATTGCCAAGAATATCTTAATACTGCTGGGTAAAGTTAGTACGTTTGGAAAGTTAGTACTGTTAGGATAAAATTAGTACTGGTGGGTGACCGTTAGTACTGTTTGAGGCATAACAGAATTTTCTTAATTAAATATAGCCGTTGTGAAATTTCCGCCAACAACTTCATCTATAGGTTTGACTAATTTAGAGAATTTATGATTCTTTTCTATTAAAACATTAAGTTTCGTCAAGATAAGAACAAATTATTTCAGCTGGGATCAAATCAAAACCATAAGTTGTTTATAATATATCATCAATTAAAACTTGCCAAGTCCCATAATATTAATATACAAACATATCCTAGAACCCTAATCTAACTTTTCTCCATCAAATGGCGAATTTGGATTTCTGCGACAAGCACAACATGGTTGCCTACCTACAGAAGTCAGAAGGAAGTGAAGGATTTCATCAGATAATTGATTTTCTCACTCACAAGTCACATTAATTTTATGCTGATCTGAAAGTCAAACTATCTATGTCTCTCTCAATTAGACTAGAACAGTTTGGCAAAACTGCTTCTGCAAGCTACACTTGGGATATGAGAATGAATTCACTGTACATAATAGATACGGAAAAGTCAAGGTTGTTTCTGAGGCATCTATTAGAAGACATATCAAGTTAGAAGATTCTGATGGTATTAGTACTTTGCCTACTTTGGAAATTTTTGAGCAACTTGCTCTAATGGGGTATGTGTCCAATTCTGATAACTTTAATTTTCAAAAGGGACACTTTTCCCCTCAGTGGAAATTTTTAATTCATACCATCCTTCACTGCTTAAGTTCTAAGAAAACTGCTTGGGAATAATTTAGTAGCAATATAGCAACTGCTTTCATTTGCTTATAGCCACAAACAGACCCTTTAATTTTTCAAGATGATTTTGATAGCCATGGTGAAAAAACTATGGATAGTTAAACAAAATTTTTGATGTTCCCAAATTTCTTTGTGAACAAGCACAAGAGATTGCTTCTACCTCATAAAAGACTTTATATTGCTCCTACCCTTACACAAAAACTATTTAGCAATATGAAAAGAGCTTCCAATGGGACTTTACTAGGTTGGACACTCCTATTGTTTTCAAACAATCACATTGTAGAGGTCAGATTTTACTGGGTGAAGGTATCAAACAATCCCAGTTGAGTCTCGATGACACTCCCTATTAGTTGCTCAAATCTACCTCTCAACCACAAACTTCATTCTCCCTCTGTTTACAAACAACCCATGTTGCTGAAGAAAGCTGTCCATGCCTCATGATTCCACCTCATCCCCAGTTGGTAACTCACATTGTAGTGGATGAAGGCAGTGACACTTAATGATTGATGGTTCTTGTTTACCACCATTTATCTATGAAAGTGGAGGACTTTGGAGTCGACTTAAGCAGACTAAACCTGGACATATAGTGATGCTTACCATAAGCTCATCATGAAAGTGAAGAAGTTGGAGCACAAAGTAAAGTCAAGTAAATCTAGAAGAAAGGTCAGACTTGTTGTTTCAGAAGATGAAGATGAGTTGGAGGATCCTTCCAAACAGGGGAGGAAGATTGCTCAGATTGATGAAGATGAGGGAATTACTCTAGTACAGATGAGTGCACAAACTCAGGGGAGGCATGAACATGATTTGGAATCTGATTTTGAGTTTACTACTCCTGAAGAAGATTATACTGCTAAGCCTAATATTAGTACTGCTAATGTACCAGTTAGTACTGCTGGTGCAGAAGTTAGTACTGCTAGCCCTGAAGTTAAAACTGCCGCTGAAAGTTTAGTGTATATCAGAAGAAGTGCAACAAAAAGAAAAGGTAAAGGCAAAGCTATTATGAAAGAAACTGAACTGTTCAGACAGAAGACAAAGTTGCAACATCGAGCAAGAAGACTTGGGTGGAAGAAGCTCTGAGATTGCAATAAGAACACATTGAATGAGGAAGAAAGGCAAAGGGATAGCTAGAGTCATTGAAGAAGCTAGCACTTTTTATTGCTGAAGAATGGGATAACATACAAGCTCAAATTGAAGCTGATGAAGAGTTAGCACATAGGTTACAAGCACAAGAAAGAGAAAAACACTCTGAAGCTGACAAAGTAAGATTACTTGTAGAGCTTATAAATGAAAGAAAGCGAAAATTTGCCCAACAAAGAAGGAACAAGCCCATGACTCAATGCTCAAACAATAGGATTACACGTGTAATATTATATATCAAGCATATGGGAAGTCACACTCTACAACAATTGAAGAAACTTTCTTTGATGAAGTCAAGGAGTTATTTGAGAACCACAATGAAGAGGTAAAATACTTTTACTCCAATGGAGAGTGATGATACAGTTCCTAAAGTTGTAGCTAGAAGCTCAAAGATAGATGTTGAACAAGAACTTAATCAAGAAAGTTCAAAGAGACAAAAGATAGGAGAAGGTTCAGAACCGGCTAAAGAATAATTAAAAGATGAACTGTCTCAAGAACAACTACAACAGCTAATGATCATAGTTCCAGAAGAAGGAATGAATGTTGAAGCCCTACAAAGCAAATACCCAATCATTGACTAGGAAGTTTACACTGAAGATCAGAATGTATTGGAAGATCATCAGAGTGGTAATCCACACAGAGGTATATCAGATCTTTTGATGATATGCTAAAGAAATTTTGATCAGGGAATGATATAGTCAAACTAGGAAGTCCTTGTTAGTTCATGAAAGATTCAACTCAACAGACCTATGAAAGATAAGAAACGTGAACTTTGGGTAGAGTTAAAGAGGTTGTTTGGACCAGATGATGATGATATTCTGTGGAAGCTTCAAAGGTATATGCATGATCCTTTGAAATGAAGGTTATATGATACATGTGTTGTTCCATATGTGGTCTTTAGAGGAGGACATACATTTTTCATGCTGGTTGAGAAAGATTATCCATTGACAAGAGCACTTATGACTTTGATGCTGAGTAACAAGCTGCAAGTGGATGAATGTTCAGTGATGGCAGATGAGCTTTTAAGGAAAATCTTTACACTGCAAACAGACCAAGACAGTAAAGTGTTTGGAAGCATCCTCTCAGCACAAATGGTTTAATTCAGAGAAACTTGTAGATTTGAATGACAATTACAAGTTTAGGGGAGGATTGTTGGGAATTAAGGGCTTCTACAACTTTGTACTGCTAGTTCAACTTAGCACTGCCATAAGAAGACTTAGTACTATCAAGCTTAGTTAGTACTGCCAGTACAAATTATTAGTATTGCCACTTTATTAGTACTGTTAGTTAGTACTGTTTGTTATATAGTTAGTACTGCTAAAATGATATGCATGAGTTATATTAGGAATAGATATGCATGATCACTTGACGCGTTTTGTAAGCCCATTAGGGTTTCCTTGGTGTATAAAAGGAACCCTAAGGCATAGATCTAGATATCAAGTTTTCATATTAGTATTCATAGTTTGCATAGCAATCATAGTTAGTATTCATAGCTATTTTGTAATTCAAAATAGTATTCAATATATTGAAAGTTTAGTAAAGATCTTGTTTTTACTGTTTCATTGTTCTTCTTAGTATTGCAAACTAGATTCCGCATAGTTTATGATATTTTCAATCTTAGTTTCTACTATAGTTGTCTTGGATCTATCCAATTTAACTAAGCTTTAACAAGCTAAGTAAGATCTGTCAAGAAGGGATCAACAGTCTGTCAAAGAATTTATACAAAGTTGTCAGATATGCCAAACAACGAAATATTCTACCGAACCATCATATGGCACGTTACAACCGTTACCCGTGCATTCACAAATCTGGGAAGAATTATCCATGGATTTTATAACGCATTTGCCTCCCTCTAATGGTAAAACCACAATTTGGGTTTTCGTTGACCGTCTCTCAAAGTTTGCACACTTCATTGCTATCGCACAGGCCATCACGGCTCCCAGGCTTGCTGAAATCTTTGCTGTCGAAATATGTCGCTTGTACGGAATGCCAAAAGCAATTGTTAGTGATCGGGACTCTTTATTTATGAGTCAGTTTTGACGTTCCCTGTTTAAGCTTCAAGGTACTACCCTAAAATTTAGTAGTGCGTACCACTCACAAACAGACGGTCAAACAGAAGTGTTAAATCGTTGCTTGGAAACTTACCTTCGATGTTTTGTTAGTGAAGAACAAAATAATTGGTCTCGATACTTTCATTGGGCAGAGTATTGGTACAACTCTTCTTATCATTCATCAATATGCATGACTCCATTTGAGGCCTTATATGGTTGTCCACCTCCTACAATTGTACCTTACATAGCTGGAGAGACACCTATTGCTTCTCTAGATGAGCACCTACAACATCGACAGATGTTGCTTACTGTACTAAAACAGAACCTTGAACAAGCAAGAAATCGTATGAAACAACAAATAGATCGCCATCGAAAGGAAAAATCTTTTGTTTTAGGCCAATAGGTCTACCTTAAGCTCCGACCTTACCGACAAATGTCAGTCCAACGTCGATACTCTCAAAAGCTCGCCAAGCGCTATTATGGGCCATTTCAGATCGTGCGACGCATTGGTGGAACTTGATCTGCCACCTCAAGCCAAGATACATAATGTGTTCCACGTATCTCTTCTCAGAGGGTTTATTGGTGATCCATTGATTCAAACCTCCACTTTCCCGCCCCATAATTGGTTTTCCCATCAGGAAATTCGCCCTCTGCAAATTTTAGGACAACGAAAGTTATCGTCTGGACTTGAAGAGGTTTTAGTTCATTGGGACTCCACACCAACTTCAGAAGTCACTTGGGAGACTAAGGTTTCGTTTGTTTTTTCAGAGGTTTTACCTCTTCATCTTCAAACCATGTCTGCAAAAGAAGTGGTGCATCTAAGCTCTTTATTTACAAAGAATAAGACTATTTTTTTTTAGAAGAAGAGGGTTGGTGTTAGAAGAAGAGAGAAGAAGAGGGTTTGTATTAGAAGAAGAGAGAAGAAGAGGTTAGAAGTGAAAATTTTTGTCTTAATTTTTGAAGAGGTTGGAAGAGCTTTTTACCACTTTTCTCTGGAAAAAAACAAACAAAAAAGCTCTTCCCGCTTCAGACAAAAGAGATGAGAAGAGGTTAAAAGAGGTTAAATTGAAAAAACAAACAAAGCCTAAGGATACATTAATGAAGTCTTTTCCAGAACTTGACCTTGGAGACAAGGTCACTTTCGAATAGAGGGGCATTGATACGGACTTGCAAGGTGTGAATGAGCATTTGGGTTCTGCTTCTTCTCGGCCCAACAGAAACCACAAACAGCCCAAATGGATGGCTGATTTTACAAAGTAAATAACAAAGAAGATTGGTCTCTCACACTTGTTTTGAGGACATAATTAACCATTTTGTTTACATGGGTTGATACCATGTGTTGGCTATCTCATATTGGATTGTATAAAAAACCTAGCAGCCAAAGTAGAAGGGTTTATGAAATCTTTTGAATACAATTTACTTTATTTGTTTCTCTTAATTTCTCTCTAAACTTATAGAGATCGATTCCATCTCCTAATCGGAATCACCCTGATCACATTTTTTAATAAATATACATATAATTTTATCTATCAGATATAATTATCATCAAGTTGTGAGGCTGCAAAAATAGTTATCGTTATACATCTTCAAACTAGAATATTTATTCTAGAGAAAAATTACGAAGTCACATCAATTTTCTGTAATGATATGCTAAGGAGCATATGGTGTATATTCTTCATTGTCGTCATTTGTTTACAGAGTTTGGGCTATGAAATTGTCACGTATTTTTCGTACGCGTTATGTTTTATTTTAAAATCACAGCTTAAACTTTGAAGTCCTGTCAGAATATGCACACAATAATTTTTTATTACCACATACAACCATTCCGTATTTTGAATAGAATACAAAGATCAATAAACAATAATCAAACAGGCCAATCTCATGGATTGTTTTTTAAATTAGTTTTTTTAAAACGGAAAATTTTTATAAAAAAAAAACTAGTAAGGAACTGGCAAATTATATGAGAGATTTTAATCCGTCGATGCAACTATAAGACATACGCCCTCTAAATTTAAGCCAAGAAAAAAAATACACAAACGAATATTATCAAAAATGTCACTTTTCCTCAAAGGATTAAGAGTTAAGGATGACACTATTGTGATAACGCCAAATGAACCACAAAGAAGCCACAATGATGACGAACAAACGATGAGACTTCTTCCTAGACAAGGTCCACGAACTCAACCAGTCTCTCCGGTCGTTAGAGGCGAAAGAAGGAAATGAATTATCACACCACAAACGAACGATGTTTATTTATCATTACTATAGTAGATACTATTGAATCATAAAGTTATCCATCTTTATTTTAAATATTATTTGATCGTCAATTTAATTATAGAATACAAATTGTAAGTTGGTTTTTTTGTTAGTAAAGTGTAACAATTTGATGGTGATGAGCTATCAAGCCACGTCTCATTTCCTGCTCTCATAAATTAAATCATTCCAACCAATGGTCCAAATTTCATTTGGAATTAAATAAGATGAAGATGGCCAGTCTATCGCGCATGCCTAAGATTGTATCTATCAATTGGTTGTCCCTAGTGCAAATAGCAGCCACTTGCAGTTCTTTTTATTTTTTGAACCTGACATTTATAGACAAAACTTCTATATGCATATTTTGACCATTTGAGCGTGCAAACAAACATAAAACATCACTGACCCACTGAGACATTGAGCAACTAAGGAAAACAGCTCAGGACAATAAAATGAACAGTAAGATGTCGGACAAAACCTCCTGAACACTTTAAAATCCTAACTGTCTTCTCAGTAGCCAAACGCTGTGTCAGCACTATCCTATACACATAAAGCATATATGAAAGACATTCAACATGCTCTTTAGGTTTTTTAAGAAAACTTAATGAAAGTTAAATTGATTAAATTAATATGTTCAACATAGAAATTTTGTGTAGTCTCCCAACTAACCACCAATATTAATATCAATACATGGTTCACATAATTTTATGTACAAACAGAAATGTACTCCACAACGCTTTTCATCTTACTCTCCCTTTTTTCGTTCTTGTACATCTTTTCAACCAAATGGGTTAACCGAAATTCGAGCAGTTACACCCGACTACCGCCTGGCCCATACCCGATTCCGATAATCGGAAGCATCTTTAAACTTGGAAACAAACCACACCACTCGCTTGCCGCCCTTTCCAAAACTTATGGACCTTTATTGTCCCTTAAACTCGGTAGCATCACCACAATAGTTGTTTCATCCCGTGAAACCGTGCAAGAGGTTTTTTCAAAACACGATATGTCTTTTTCTAGTAGAACTATCCCCTATAGTGCCTACGATTACACACAAAACCTCGAAAAAAACTCTGTAGTTTGGTTGCCGGTAGGGGATAAATGGCGAAGTATAAGAAAAATATTGAAAGAACAGTTATTTTCAGTACGACAACTTGATGCTAGCAAGGATTTACGCAAGAAAAAGGTTCAAGAGCTTCTTAATTATGTCCAAGATTGCAGTACCACTCGAAAAGCGGTAAACATTAATCAAACTGCAGCTACAGCAACTCTTAACGTTCTATCGAACTTCATTTTTTCCCTTGATGTAGCTCATTATGATTCGACTTCAACCGATCATTTTAGAGATATCATATTGGAAATGATGAAAATTGGTGGAACACCTAATCTAGCTGATTTCTTTCCTGTACTTCGTCCTCTGGATCCACACGGGTTACTGAAGCGATCAAACCCTATTACCCGGAAGCTGATGGCGATACTTGAAAAACATATCAATAATCGAATGGAGGAAAGAGCTACACGGTCATCTGATGCACCATCCTTAACCAATGATCTTACGGATTTGCTATTGGACAATTGCCAAAACGAGATACCATCAATTAGTCTTGATGACATACCAGTATTGCTCTTTGTAAGATATCTTTTTTTATACAAACAATACGTACATAGGGATATATCTAGACCAATGATCTATTTTTGTCAATAATCAATTGCGAATTCGGATTACATAACAGTTTCATATATTCATGCCAATATCTATTTGGGCAGGAGCTATTCATAGCCGGATCTGACGCGACATCAAACACAGTGGAATGGGCTATGGCTGAGCTAATCTGTAACCGTGAAAAATTGTCAAAAGCCAAATCCGAGCTTAAGGAATTAATGGGAAATCAAGATGGACCAATAGAGGAATCATACATCTCTAGATTACCTTATTTACAAGCCGTCGTTAAAGAAACTCTTCGTTTGCATCCCCCAATTACATTTCTTGTCCCTCATAAAGCTATATGTGATGTCAACGTCCGAGGCTACATGATCCCAATGTTGGTTTATGTTAGTTGGATACGCGATACACAACTAGGAGTGTGTGAGCCTATTGGGGGCACACACGATAAAACATTGCAGAAAGGTTTCTAGATGGGTAATATCGACTATCAAGGAGGGGGGGGGCTCAAGATTTTGAGTCACATTCCGTTTCGGCACCCGGAAGAAGGATGTGCCCGGATTGCCTCTTGCTCATGAGAATGACATTTGTTGTTGGGCCTTTGATCTCCAAGTTTGAGTGGAAGATGAAGAAGGGAGAGACCACAAGGATGACATGACCGATAAATTTGGGTTTACCTTTACTTTACAAAAGAATCTACCTCTACTTGCGATCCCAGTTAAAATTTGACTTTGATTTTGATTTAGTCGTTTAATGTATGCATTGTGTGTGTTCATGCATTTCCAGTAACTAAGTGATAGTCACAATGTTCTAATTCCATGTTATCTGTAATATGTTTTTCTTGTTGGTCTCTAGCGTCTTGCTAGAGCTTTTTTTTAATATAAATGGCCGTTAAAAAAAATTAGTCACAATGTTCTACACAATAATTGTTGCAGCGGTGTATAATGAACAATGTCTGTTAGTACAAAATTCGCG
>BQNB010140900.1:0-17346 GCA_026074375.1 Tanacetum coccineum | reverse complement strand
AAGCATCACAACCTTCAAAGACTAAAGACAAAGGCAAAGAAATAATGATTGAGCTTGAAGTACCTTTGAAAAAGAAAGATCAAGTTTCTCTTGATGAAGAAATGGCAATAAATCTTGGAGCTCAGTTGCAAGCTGAACCTATAGAAGAAGAGAGGTTTGCAAGGAAAAAGGAAGAAGAAGTCAACATAGCTTTGATGGAATCATGGGAAAATACATAATCTATGATGGAGGCTGATAGATTGTTGGCTGAGAGAATCCAAACAAGAGAGCAAGAGGAGTTGACAGATGAGGAGAAGGCAAAAACTATTTAGGGAATTCATGAAGAAGAAAAGAAAACATGTTGCCGCATTAAGAGCACATGAAAAGAGAAATAGACCTCCTACCAAGACATAAAAGAGAAATCAAATGTCTATCTATCTTAAGCATATGGGTGGATATAAACACAATCAGCTAAAGGGCAGAAGCTATGATGAAATCCAAAAGCTGTTTAACAAGGAAATGAAAAGAGTAAATTCTTTTGTGGCTATGAATCCAGAGGCTCAAGAAATCAGTGGAAAGAAGTATGAAAGCAGTTCTAAAAAGGCAGAAATTGCACAAGATAGTAGTACAAAGAGAGCAGGGGATAAACTGGATTCTAATAAGTCTAAGAAGCAAAAGACTGATGAGAATGAAGAAGTTAAAGTAGATAATGAAGCTAAGCTGAAAGAGCATATGGTGATAGTCAAAGATGATGATATAGAAATTGATGCTATACCACTTGCTACCAAACCTCCAGTGATTGTTGAATACAAGCTTATTAGAGAAGTAATAATGGGACATTATCAATTGATAAGAGCTGATGGAAGTTTTAAGAGATATTCTTTTATGATTAGGATGCTTCAGGGTATTGACAGAGAAGACTTGCAGACTCTTTAGAAGTTGGTCAAAACAAAGCATGGTGATACAAGGCCTGAAGATAAACATGAAAGAGTGTTGTGGGGTGATTTAAAAGTCATGTTTGAACCAGACATAAAAGTGATGTATGGAGAAATCTATAAGGATACAAAGTGACTGTTTAGAAGTTGTTTGATTCCTGTAGAGTGCACTTTATAAGGTTTGGAAATATACATATCTTTATGTTGGTTGAGAAAAGATATTCTCTTACACCAATAACAATCACAAATATGCTCAACAAGAAACTTTAACCTAATTTTTAGAATGAGATGTGCTATCAACTACTGAAGCTCATGGTAAAGCAGCAAAAGGGTTAATGAAATGTTTGAATGCATCTTCCTGATAGTCATGAAGACTTTTAATGAAGAAACTTGAAGATTCAGAAGATGAACATCAAGTTTAGGGGAGGATTATTGGGACTTAAAAGACTTCAAGATGATTCTTAGAGTTATTACTGCTCAGGTACATAATGAAAATTATGCTAAGTAGTTAGTACTAGTCGTATAAAATTACTACTGTTAGTTACTATTATTAGTATAATTTAGTATTGTTAGTATAAAGTTACTGCTGTTAGTTAAAGGTAAGACTGCTCAGAGTTAAAGTCTAAAATATAAGCTAAGTAGTTAGTGCTTCTAGTAGTAAAGTTAAGACTGCTAGTACACATTTACTACTGTTAGTATATATTAGTACTGCTAGTACTAATGTTACGACTACTTATGTTTATCAGTACTGCTGGTACAAAAGTTTATGCTAATGGATTACAACTGCTAGAAGAATTATTACTGTCAGAAGGACAAAGACAAGTAAAGAGATAAGGATCGTCTGGAAAATAAGAATACTTACGAAGATAAGTATTGAGTTATTTTTGTAAAAGATATGTATAATGTATTTGTTTAAGAGATTACGTTTTCTTTTAGAAAAGATCATGATATCTTAGGAAAGTATTGTAAGCCTTGTTGGACTCCTTGGTCTATAAAAGGAGGCTCTAGGGGCATTAGTTCATATACAAGTTTTCATAGTTGTGAAGTTGATTAAAAGCTTTAAGGTTGTAAACCCTAGTACTAGTGAAGAGTACTCGTATTATTGATCTAATAATGTTGGAGAGTTTGGTTATACCTTTGTTCATTCACAATTACTGTTTTATTCATAATACTTCTAGATATTAAGGTGTAGATTCCACATACACTTTAGTATACATACAAAGTTTCTACAACAAGTTATTTTAGATTTATCTAAGGTAATTTAACCTTAGACAAGCTAAGGAATCGATCAAGGATTGGGATCAACACCTAGTTCTGCTATTATTCAACTCCTTATTTCCAACAATTTCCGTATCAAGGGTACCCACGTACAAATGATTTAGGATAATCAATTTGATGGGAGAATTTGGTCCGATCCTCACTGACATATAGGCGATTTTATTGAGATTAGTAACCTTTTCCAATATGGTGAAAATCAAGAGGAAGTGGTTATGTTGTGGACTTTTTCTTTCTCGTTATCTGGAGAAGCTAAAACTTGGGTGAATGAATTAGAAGAAGGAACTATAACTTCGTGGAATGAAATGAGACAAGCTTTTATAAGCCGATACTTTTCTCCTGCAAAGTTTAAATGTCACCTAAATGAAATTCATAACTTTCACCAATTCGATCATGAAACTTTCGTTGATTCTTGGTTCCGATTGAAAGAAATGCTTCGCACTTGTTACAGACATGGTCTAACCAAAGGATTTTCCATTGTAGGGAAAAGAATAGTTTATAAAAAGTTAGTTTTTGTGAAATTTTCTCATACCCCATCAATGTAAGTTGTTTAAAAATGGTAGAATTTGGTAAACAATCAACACCTTCCTCATCTGCTAGTTGAAGATCTCTTCTAACAGATGATTCAGTGATGATTATTTTCTTGCCATCTACTAGGGCATGTAACTGTTCCTCCATGACAGTAGACCAGAACTGTTCAATGCAAGAAATATATATAGTAGGATTAATCGTTAATGTATACCTTATAGGGTGTGCATTCAAAAAATCCATAATTTGTTCAAACCCATCACTCTATGTGGGTTTAGACAAAAACGTGACCATATTATGAGTATCTGCAAACCTTAACAACCCAGCAGTAGTAACTCAGCAGTAGTAAGTTATGCCTAGTAGCATTAACTTTAAGTCGCCAATATTAACTTCAATTCCATTTCAAACAGGTTTCCCATCATCAATCTAACACTTTTCTTTGCTTTTCCTGCAAAATGTTATCCTAAAAATCAAGAAAACACAAGCCATAACAATTTTCACAATTATCACAGTATTAATTATACTATACCTCTATGAATTTAAGTATAAACAAACAGAAGCAACCTCCGCAGAATTAGAGTATAACCAGCATTACTTAATTATATCTTAACAACAGAAGCAAAACTTATTAATGACATGAATACAATACAAATCATACAAAACATCTACAAAAATAAAAGAGATAAAGACTCTAAAGATTTAGCATTCCAATACTAGCAATCAAATATGAAATCTACTTACATTCAAAAGCTTCTTTGTAAGCAAATCTGCATCATTCTGTCATGTATGGATTTTGACCATGTTGAATTAATTCATTTCATTGCAATCTCTAATAAAAAAGAATGTCTGATCTTACTATAACTTTGTTTTTTAAAGAAAAACATGATTTCAATAATGAAAATAGTACTGTTATTGTCAATAAAGACTTGTATGTAAAAAAATTATACCCAGTAATCCATATAGTTGATTTGAATTCCAAAGTCACTTATCCCATAGCAACATGAAGTAAAGCCACATCCTCAGCCTTTTGTATGGAATTTGCAACCACTGATCCTGTTTTTTAGCACTGTGCCTATGATATTATCAACAACTAAGGAGAATTAACAACCTCCAGTTATAGACTTCCTATCCAAGCTTGCTCTAAGCATAATCACTATCAATAGTATGCTACCAAATCAAGAAGAGAATCTTTTGGATACCAAGGCTAATATTGGTAGACCTTTTAAGTACCTAAAAAAATCCTTTTCCAAGCATAAAGATTGAAACCTTGATTGACTTAGTATCTAGCAACCGCTAAGGCACAGTCAAACACACTACAAACATGAAAGTTAGGTCTTGAAGATGTAAGAGACATCAATGAACCAATCGTTGACCTATACATATTGTAGGAACCACTTAATAATCACTTTCACTTCATTATTGAAACAAGAAAATAAGATGAGAAGAATTGGAAGAATTGTAGAGAGAAGTTAGAGAGAGAAAGTAGAGAGAAGAAAAAGATGGATGAATACTTGCAAAATTACAAATGAAACTTAACAATAATCAACAAGCATCAACAAAACAAAACACCTCTCCATACATGGGAGAGGGTTATTTAATACTTAATACCGAAGAGGCTTTCAATGGCCTTGGTAATTCTCTACGGGGCCGGGCTCCGGTGATTACTTTGGGTCTTTGCACCGATAACACGTGACGGTTAGATTACATTAAAGCCGCTTTGACCAATCAACCCCAACCCCGGTAGCCATTACAACGTATGATAAAATAAGTGACCGAGACCTAATAATAATTATGAACAGAACTTCCATTGTTCGCCTCAATATTTTAAGCTAACAATCTCACCCGGAAGTGCGTTCATTGAGATACACATCCTTTGTAGATCAATGAGATTGCGTTGTCGTTGAGCTCTTGTGATCTTGTCCTCATGTCTACGTTGTAGCTTGTTCCTTCATGCTTTTTATCTTGATCTTTAGCCTTTGTCATTGTTTTTTTTTGACCTTATGTCTTATTTGTCCGAGATCTTTAAATCTTTTCCCTTACATGTCCTTGATTACTTGCCACCTTGCGATCTTGTGTCTTGACCAACATGCTCATACTTTGCATCATCTTGAAAGCTTTTTAACAATCTCCCTTGATAGACTTGATATCTTAAAGGAAGATCTTGTATATCAGAGTTTGTGCGAAGTCCTTGTCCTTTAATATTCTTTGAGCTTTCATGATTCTTGAATCTTGATGCTTATAGTATATCTTTGTAGTTTGAGCATGAGCATGTGGTAACTGGAATTTGACCCTTCAGCTGGAATGAGAAAATCACCATCCCATCTTTATGTATCCTAAAATAAAACAGTTAGCAATAAAGCGGGTGGACGAATATGGCTTTGTCAATCGTCCGGATTTGGTTAGATTAACCTCAGCGGTTCCGAAGACCATTTTAACAAACAGTATAAAAAACTGTAACCTTGATCAGGTAATTCAAGAATCTCCTGACAGTTTCCCCTTCCAGCTCAAAGCCAAGGAATCTTCTAAACAGATTATTAGATTCACATGCTTGCTTGTTCTCATTACCATGGAAACGACTCAGAAGCAGACAACACGGTTAAGAGTGGAATCCGATAGTTATATCTTCTAATTAAGCCCGTCAATTCATTTCCTGGAACAAGTTAGATTCAACATATGTGAATCGCACCACATCATTTCTTACCGTGACACTAGTATTATTCATAAGAATCTCGCAAGTCACCTACCAAGAGCTGTTTGAATGCTAGGCTCAAGCAGATTTCCATCTTCATTGTGATACATAAGTATCACTCGGATGTGTTCTGGCCAGAATCACAAGGATAAGCGTAGGACTCGTTGGTTAACAGCTGTGAACTTAATGATGTTCAACAATGTTTGTCCAGAAATGTGCCCTAATGAGATTTTTATTTATGGATCTCCCCCCCCTTTTTTTTTTTTGGCTGGCTCCTAGACTATCCGATTAGTGCGTTTTGGTTTTCGTAATCGGAAGGCTGGTTGAGTCAGACACTAGGCCCACCTATTCAATATTTAACTAACCTCGTAAGTAAGAAAGTCAATAGAAGTCCGTGTGTATCTCCGTGACATCTGAGACAAGTTTCTTTTTGAAGAAACCCAAATGCTGGGAAAGGGTTTGTCATTGCAATCACAACACTTGGTCCATTGATGTCAATCTACAATGTCAGCAATCAACATTGTGATTTTCTCTGACAAAAACAGAAATTGCATATGTAAGACGAAACCACCCAACTACCCTCGCCGCCCCGCACGACCCCGGTTTCTTAATTCTGCCTAATTTGTGGAAGAAGGGCTTCTTTCTTTCTTTAGAAGACCACTTTATCCATACATTTCTTTTTAATTCCTCACCCATTCAAATGCTTACCTAAGACGTCATTACTCGCCAACTTGTTGTGAATGATACCACCAGTGTTTAGCTCAATCTTATTCGGGGCATTCTCTTTACTCCTTTGTTCCTTCCCATATACAACATTCATCTTCCAATCATACCGAAGGAACATACCCTTTATATCTTTTCATTACATCTTTTTATTGCTATAATTCTAATTTCTAACTATGGAGTGTCCTTGTGGGTAGATCCCTCTCGGTTTCTCTGGTTGGATCATAGACAAATACCCGAACCCTTAGGTTCCTATTACCACCTTAATGTCTCAGAACATCGTTCGTGCGAATTAAGAATTGAAAGGTGTACTGAGGATCGACAACCATAAACACCGTTTCCATCTCGAATACGACAAACTGAGGTCTCTTTTAGATCATATTTTTAATTACATTTCTCCCACTCTCATCTTTAAATTCCTAAGTCACTTAGATTTTGATTCGAAATACCTGGTTGTGAGTAAAATTTGTACTAGAAAGGCCATAGGAGGGGAAAAATGTATGAACTAGCATAATATAATTGAAGATTGTGTCGTCTTGCTCCCCCTCCATTTTTTTACATATGTTTGAGACCAAAAACTATGGTACCAAGTTGTAAAATCGATATAAAATTGAGGTTGAACACTTAGTCATCTTATAACTATCATTCTATTGAATTGTCATTATTATCTTGATGTTGTTAAGAGACTTTTTGGGAATGGTTTGTGAAATACAAAGTAATGGTCGTGAGATAGAGTATGCAAACACATTAAACTTTGTTTATTCGAAAAACGCCCCCTTAAAGTTGGAGTGTTGAACACACAATTTTGAAAGATTATGAATTGTCATTGAGAAATTCTTGAAAAATTGTGTTCAACATTTTAAAAAACATATGTTAGAAAACTTCTCTTCTAACTCTAAGGGTAAACGCACTTATGCGTACACTATCCTTTTTCTTGAGCTAAAAACTTTGAATGTCTTGTAAGAACAGCTCAAGACCGAGAAACGATGAATTACTTGGTTGTTAGGATAAGTTTTATCTTTATAGATAAAACTTTCCTTTATTAGAAGTCCGGGTTACGTACATGGATATTTGCACATAAAGCCATTAAGAAAACTTAGAACATGACATGTTTTGAAAGCATTTGAAAACCCTGTTCGAACTTCATTTACACGCCCTTAGTCGATATTAATCAAACATTTCTAGTACGTAAAAGTTATCGATTCAAGAGACAATTCGAGAAGATAATTTTTAGAAACATTTTTTCTGATTTTTTTGATTTTGTATTTCTTTTTTGAAATTTAAATATTTTTTGTATATTTTTTTTTTTCAAAGATATGTACATGTGATGTTTGATGGAGTATCAAGCAGATTCTTTGTCAGAACCTCCAGTTTCTGCTGGAGTCAAAATCTCATACCAATATACGGCTAACGAGATACTGAAACCTTTCTAATCCTTTCTTCGGAAGGGCTTTAGTAAACATGTCAGCTAATGGTATTCAGTTCCTGACAAAGAGTACAATTATCAATTATACCATTTTCAACCTGTTTCCTTATGAAATGATACCGAGTATGGAATATGCTTGGTACGGGATTTCTGTGCTGCACGGGGTTGCATGAGAATGCTATGGCTGACTAGAAGTCGCAATACAACGTATTTGGTTTGTAGTTGAAGCCATAATATGAAGCTGTGTCGCATAACCACATTACTTGAGCACAACTTGCAGATAACGCCGCATACTCAGCTTCTGCTGATGACATTGCAGTTACAATCCTGCTCTTTGACATCCGCTGACAACTTATCACCTAGGAACTGTAATTCTCGCTGAAGTTCTTTTGCGAGTATCAGGCAACCGCATGAATCGCATCTGAAAAGCGGTTAGATTAAAGCCAAACCCTTCGGTATACAAGTCCCATGTGAATGGTCCTGTCTTATATCACGAAAGCTTCCTTTTAAACCTCTTTGATGTGATTTTTCATCGTATGTTATATGCTTGATATCTTGCACAATAACATACAACCTTGCACTAATGGTCTGGTCTACTAATGTCAGATACATGAGTGACCCGAGTTTTTGCAAACAACGATTAGTCAGTTTGGTCTAATATACGGGTACACACACTCAAAGTCTGCATCTAATTTAAGTTTTGGTAGTCATTGGTGAAATAACCAATGCTTTGTCCTTTTTCCATACCATGTTTTTTCAAATCTCTAAAGTATATTTTTTGCCTGAATTGATAAAAAATAACCTCGTAGGGATGGTAGGATATCTGAAGTCCTACCAAGAATTTCAATTTATTCCCCCATTAAAGGACATCTCAAATCTAACCCGAGCATTAATTTTTCAAAACGTTTTGAAAATTTAGGGTTTTGTGGAACCAAAAATCATGTCATCACGTAAATTAGCAACTAGTAGAATGTCTTCTCCCATATTTTTATCATAATAAGTCTGTCACTGATACCTTTAGAAAAGCTTTGGATAATCAGGAATTTTGAGAGTTCATCATACCTAGGCTTCTTGGCTTGTTTTAAATTCCAATAGAGCTTTCCTTAGACGGTAAACTTTTGTCCCTGGATGATCAGGATCAACGAATCCGTCGGTTTGTGCAACATAAACCTCATCCTTCAATGGACCATTAAGAAATGCCGTTTTCCCCCATCCAGTCCATGTACTGGTAAATTGAAAGAACTTGTGTGCAGCATATCGACAAAGATCCTGACATATGAGCCCAATCCAAGCGAGCAACTGGACGCAAATGATTTCGTACGAAATCAATACCACTGCTTCCTGAGCATCTAACCCTTTCTACAAAGTCGTGCTTTGTTGCGAATAACAGTTTTGGTCTTCAAATACCTTTTTGTTTTCCAATAACCACTTCAGCTTGATTACGGTCTTGCCAAAAGGTTTGTCAACGAGTTCCCAGACTTGTAGTCTGTCAAACTGATGAAGTTCATCCTGCATTGCTTCTATCCATGCTGAATCAGCCATTTGCCTCCAAACCTGAATGTGTTTTCGTTCAACAGTTACAACTCACGGGTGAGTGCGAACACATACACACTCAGGATCGGTTGCAAAGTTGTCAGTCATGTTTGTACTGCTTGGATGGATATTCAACCTTCCAACGAACTTTATGAGTTCATGGGTGATCTTTTGTCCATCGTATTCGGAATCTCGATTGATTGAAAGGTATTCACATTATGAATTACCAATATTGCTTGAGGAAGACTCAGCAATTTCTTGTACACGGTGTACAGAAAGGATTGGTAAATTCTGCTTGATCATCGTTGTTTTCCTCAGCATGAGTGTGTTTGTAGGAGTTGATGGTTTCTGATGTAGTTGAATAATCCCGATGAAGGTGTGGTGAGTCTGTGGAACAGAATTATTCAGTGGAGAAGATAGACTAGTTGACACGATAAGCACCATCATAGAAAAATTCATCGTACAAAAGGATACCACGAAAGAGATCCAACTCCTGTGTGATGGAACTGTTGTAATCATGCTGAAGGAGACCATTTTAATACTGGTCGGAGGTCCAGATTGTCCCTAACTCTGACGCTTTTGTCGTTGGGAAGCAGAGGCCTGAAGTGACATTAGCACAACAGAGTCTCCGACAATCTCTTTGATTTTCAATCAAATCTGAATGGATGGATTCAACTATCAACCATGTTCTCTTGTTGAAACAATACAACGATATCCCTTTGACTGAGTAGAGTATCCCCACCCAAATGCATGAATCCCCTTTTTCCTCTTCATCTAACCAATATTTTCCACCATCTCTAGTTAGGTAACTATGTACAACCAAAGATGTGAAAGGTGTTTGATTGAAGGTAACTTCATTAATGATGTGATATGCCGTTTTCCCTCATGAGTTTGGGATGAATGATTGATCTATTTTGATATAGCATGCGTGCGATTTGCTTCCATCCGCCCAAAAAAAAGAATAAAGGAAGTTTAAGGAAGCTGACAGCATCAGTTCGCTCGAAGCAGACCTCAAACGAGAGAGCGGTTTTCGTCTTTCGACACGCCGTTCTGTTTAGGTGTTCGAGATAGATGTTTGATTGCTCAATTCCGCTTCTTAAAGACAAGCATTAATGTCTTGTTTTTAAGAACTCAGTGCCTCTTCAGTGCGAACAGAAATTACTGGGGCTTGAAGATTTCGTTGGATCATCGTGAGAAATTCTTTTAAAACTTCTAGTGTTTCATCCTTGGAACGTAGAAAGAGTGTCCAGGTATATCTTGAGTAGTCATCGACAATTACCAGAATATATTTCTTCCCCATGAATGCTAGCAACCCTCACCCCCCCTCCCCTCCCTACCTCCCCGCATTGACCCATAAGTCCATGTGAAGCCAAATTCAACCGACCTTTTTGAACTGGGAACAGTCTTTGACATTGACATGAGCTTCGTTTTGCTTTACTCACTGTCACAGAGGAACATAGAATGATCCCAACATACTTTCATATTTCGGTAAACCAATACACAATATCTTTCTTTGAAAGCAATTTATGTATCGAAGTTGAGAATTGAGAAAGCCTTCCGTGTCCATACACCATGCTGAGTTGGAGATGATTAGCCTTAAGAACAGATTGGGAGATGATGAATTGTGTCTTGAAGAGAATTGTGTAGAAACAGAATCCATCGATAACCGTTAGTAAGTCGTTTCCCTGAAGATCTCTAACAAAACACGTAGATTTCCGAAATGCAACCTCCAAATCCGCATCACAGAATTGACCAACCGAGAAAAGATTGTGATTGAGACCTTCGACGTAGTAAACCCTTTTGATCGTGATGTTTCCTTGAATCAAATCTCCATAGCCAAGAATTGGAGCAAATTGATCATTGCCAAAGCGAACGGTACCCAAGTATTTCTCAACAAAATTGCACAGCAGTGATACATTGCCCGTCATATGCTTGGTGCATCCAGAGTCAACAATGAATAGGATGAGTTGTACAATCTGCAAGAGAAGTAGAGGACGATGGAACACATGACAAATTGGATCCTAAAGATGTTTTGTGAGTTTCAAAACATTAGTTATCCTAGATGTATTATCTATGGCAAAACTAACTCTTTTAGGCACACTTTCATTCCTAGCTTTAGGTACCCATTGCTTTTGTGTCTTAGGAACCCATTTCTTTGGAGTTCTAGGAACCCATTTCTTCTGTGTTTTAGGAACCCATTGTATGAAAAGGACATTGTTGTGCTACCACCATTCCCATGCCTAACTTGTTTTCTGATATAGCAATCCTATAGTAACCTCTTGGAACTTGTGGTTAGTGATTCCTGATGCATCTGTTTTCTTATGGGGTGATGCAGGGTACAATTTGTTCGCTTGACTTTTGGGTTTCCTAGTACAAATAGGCACTACTTTGGGCTTCTTAGTTCTAGCATTCACGTCATTCAAGAAATTAGAAACACAAGCAATCATGATCTCTAATTAAACACACAATTTCCCACAAGTAGCACAAAACAGCATCTAAGTATTACGAAAGTTCTGGAATTTAAACTGACATTACAACCGCATACAGACTAATGTTTATATAGAATATAGCTAGAATCCTAGGTTGTTCTTCTACTTCAGTCTTCTTAAGCTTCGCATGACTAGTGTATGGCACGACCTTATCGTTCAGTTTGATTGTCTCCTGGCATGTGGTCTGCTAACATTAGTATTGTGAGCTACTCCTGTAGATGTAGAAACGAGAGGATTAGTATTCCTAAAAGTCTGATTCAATTGTGGTGCTCTAGTTTGTGTGATACTACTTGCAATGCGATACATGCCTGGTTAAAGCACAAATGTGTTTTCTTACGCTGCATTGCTGTTTAGGTAGATTCTGTAAGTGACTGGTTTTGATAAACCTCTGACTCATTAGTTTTTGGAACCGACTTTTTCTTTGCAAAATATTTTCTCTCAAGAGAGTCTGAAAAAGGAGTCAGTTAGCCTAAAACTTATGGTTTTGGAATCCCTTGAGCATTTGGTTGTCGAACAACAGAGTGGTTATCAAACTTAGTGTCTAACAAGATTATTCCTTGTACTTTTCAAACGAGTTTTTTTCAACTCACTTATTGCCATGTTCTTAGTCTTGCAGTTGAGCTTTCAAATCTTTTATTACAACATATTGTTCACGTTCTTTTCGAAATACGATTGACGCCCTTTCATTGCAAACGGTTGTTGATTTTTCAGTTGAACTTGACAATCTTGTAAGCGATTTCTATGAGAAATTGAGTGTTTTTCTCATCTACAAAACGCTATAAGAAAGCTCAGTGAAATCTCTTTACTTACAAAATCAGTTTGTTCAGAAGCTTTTGTGCAAGACAGTCCACATTCCATGAACTTTAATGAAGATATAAGACATTGTAATTCAGTGATCTCATCTAAATCAGATGAAGTTCGCAAATAAGAACACATAACATCTTTAGACACACATTCTTGCAACAGCATATCATACATGTTGGAAAATTCTGCCTTATCAGATTCAAGTTCATCAAGTTCATCTTCAAGAGATTCAACGTTTTAAATCTCAGCATTTCTTCTTGCTTAAGTTCAGGTATAAACGCGAGACTATCATTCCGATCTAAGGGCAAGAGGCATCAAACATGTCTTAATTAGGATTTCCATATCTTTAGCAGTTGGGGCACGAAGATAAAGATGGTCGTTTGAATGTTTTAACCCATGCTTGATTGACCATTCGTTACAGATGATTAATGTTGTTTTGTCATGACATTATATGCTTTTATATTATTTTGTCTACTTTTGCTTACTGATTTAGACACTGTAAGAAATCTATGGTTTTGAAAACATTGGTTTTGTTTCGACAAATGAATTTCTCCACATTCTTTCGTATTGCATTTGCCTAGCAAACTGAATTTCATAATGCGGCTGGTGGTTTGAAAATTTCATAAGACTATTTTACTTCGTGTAGTCAAATGGATTTGACTAAGACTTTATCAATTAGATCGACTCTCTTCGGCAAGTAGTCAGAATCTCTTCTTTATCGGGGTGAGTCGATTGCAGGATTCAGATTGGTCTTTATGTGATCGCATACAAACCTGGGTGCTCATTTTTTTGAGCCTTTTTGAGGTACATTGGATTGGCAAAAAGGTAGGTCTTTTTCCATAAATGTAGACCATTGGGTGCTAACATATGAATGGTTTGGATTGATTTGACTCCCGTTTGTAAACAATTTCATTCATAAAACTTTAAATTGGTGTTCCATAGAAATCCATTTTGTCAATTACTTTCTCTTCCTAAGTATCAAATCCGTTATTACCGTTTGTTTTCTCCTTGACCAAGACCCTTCGAATGTGAACCTATTTACAAGACATCTGTTGACTAATTCATCGTGTTTTCCTTGGACAACAGAAATCTCGTCACGCCTTAACTTTAAAACCTTCTTGTATGTCGATTCCATTTTGAGCCAATAGTCCCTAGAGTGTTCATTTAACTTTACGTTCAAGGTTGGTCATAGTCAATCTGTCCGAATCATAAAAGCCATGTACCACTCTCACACTCATTCTGTTTGTTTGAAGAGCTACTAATATCAACTATCGCCGGATACCTATTAAGATTCTCCTAGAGTTCTACTAGTTCCCTCCGCAAGAATAGATGTGCACTCAGTTTAACTCTTGAGTCAATGTAGTCATTTGCTTTCTTTAATTGCTTTTGTATCTTTTTATTGTCATCGACATCCAGCTTTAAATTAGCAATTAAATTAGCAAGTGCAGCACGCTCATTATCACATTCTACATCATGTTGGTCATTCTGAATATCATTATCACACATATCCGGTGAGTCAGGAATGACATTACTATCACCCGTTTCCAGCTTCACATGTGTTACTAATGGATTCAGATTGCTCAAATATGTTGTAAGTCATTGGCAAACAATTATGACAGTGTCGTAGTGTACATGTTCCAAATGGTTTCAGTCGCAGTGCCTGAGTCTGCATTGGAACCTCTGAATCTTCGCCATGTAACTGTAATGTGCTTCCAACTCTTGTGCATACAATTCCCTCATCCGTTCTTGCTAGCCAGTCAGATTGCTTCTGATTGAAGTTGAACACTTTCATCATCTTGTATTACAACAGCAACACTTTTCCATTGTGATACGGGAGTCGTCTAACTCCCGTTTTTGGCTTTCTGCATTCCTTAGCATAATGACCAAATTCCTTGGCAGTTAAAGCATTGTATCCCAGATAGTATTGCACAAGGACCAACCACCACATTTCCCTAGCCCCAACAGCATTACTACCCTCTTGATTCCCAAAAGCTGGCCAGTCTGTTTGTCAGTCTTGTAATCTTGGATTATATCCACAATTCTGTTTCTGGGTGTTTTGAGGAAGTTCTCGGTTGTTGTTGGTAGGGGTTGTACAGTTCTGAAGAACTTTGCAATGAAGCCAAATTTTCTGCATACTTTGTCCTTCTGAGCTTGTCAGGATCACTGTCTTCTTTCAGAACTGACATCAGATGAGGTGTGATTCGTTGGCTATCTCTTTGCCTTTATATCTTGTAGCTAGTAATGAGAAGTCAGGTTGGAAAGTGAAACTTTGGATGTAGGTGCATATGCTTTGTGATGTGTTTGGTTTTGATAATACGATCTTGCATTGTTTGAGCATAGCAACAAGTGCTAATGGGTTATAGCATTCTTGTCCATTCTTTTTTAGCACGGAGTTCATTTAACTTCTTTTTGGTATTGTATCAGAATGTATAAAGGAGCTTATGATTTGGAACTTCATCCAACATGTGTTGTTTGCTTCACAATTGTGGACAAATCTGACCATTCAGGTTGAAGTTGTTAAGAAATTGAACATTGACTTGCATCGTTGCAACTTGTCAAATTGTTTCTGATCATTCTCATTCATCATTTGTAGATCTTGTGTATAAGACTCATTGGTTTTCTCCATCGTGAGAAAAGTGAATTGACCAATTCCAAAATGAAATTTTGTCTTGACATCTTGAATTTTGCGTGATTCACCTTTGTAACCCTCTCGAGTGGCTTCCACAAGTTTCTGAGCTGTCTGACAATCATCAACAGTTGAGTAGATTTCATCACCAATTCCAGTCATATCAAAAGAATCGCGTTCTTTTTCAGATTCAATAATGAGTTTGTTCTCAGGAGTCATATCCAGAACTGACCCGACTGATGTTTTTGCCGGAATTTTTGGAGAATCCCCTGTTGCTGGAACAGCTATGTGTGACCATTGTTTGGAGTATAAGGAACTGTGAGAATGCTCAATCGTAATGCTTCACCATTTGGTCTTGTATCAATGTATCTAAAACCGTGATCGCCATTGTCAATATCGTCCTGTTGCAATCATTGGTGGACGATCCCTTGAAACCTGCTGCTATTATGTTGTGTGCATTTGACTGACAGTTGTGGAAGTTGCCAATTGGAGTCTCATTGATGGAATTATGACGTGAGAAGAGATTTGTAGGATCTTAAGCAGGTAAAGTTATGTTGTTGTGGATTGATACAATTAATGTTCAACCAGATTTTAACAATTCTTGATTTAAACCGAAGAAGAATCGTATCTTTCACGATTTTTACAAAATCAAGAAAAAACCGGAATGATTTGAGTTGGGAATCAAGCGAAAATTCCAAAAAAAACTGAAAAGTGGCAATAAATCATAGAAAACGATGTTTTTTTGGCATCAAAAAAATCCTTAACCAGCTAAAGATTGGTTACAGCGTGATCCGTCTCGTTTTTCATCTTCGATTTGAGAGGTCACGGGCCTAAAACGGACTTACGGATCAAAAGTTATGGCTGTTTTACTGAAACCCTTTCGTCCACACATAGGATCTTAAGCAGGTAAAGTTATTGTTGTTGTGGATTGAGTACAATTAATGTTCACGGGATTTTACAAATCTTGGATTTAAACCTAGAAAAAATCGTAATTTTTTTTCACGGGATTTTACAAAATCAAGAAAAAACCGTAAAACAAAAACTGACTAGTTCGGTTCAATGCTTGTTCGGTTCAAAAGAAAACGCTAGTTCGGTCCTCTAGTTCGAGTCTAAGAGAGATCGACTAGATCGGTTATCTAGATCGGGTCTCTCGTTCGGTCCAAATAAGATCACCACTCGTTCGATCCAAACAAAGAATCACTCGTTCGATCCACTCTTGTTCGATCCTCCTAGTTCGATCCTTGAAGGATTAAGCTCGTTCGATCCAAAATAAGAAGAAGCTCGTTCGATCCAAGCTAAAATTCCCTTGTTCGGTCCAAACGAAAATCACTCGATCGAACCTTGAAGTGAGATCTAGTTCGATCCTTGAAGCACGCCTTCTAGTTCGGTCCTTGCGTTTAAAGCTTATAACCAAATCGAATATTTCACAACACGTTCGATTGGTTCTATTGGATTAGCCACGCACGACGTAACCACGACTAAAAACTTATAAGCCAAGAAACCAAATCGAACTACTTTGCTTAAAAAAACAAAACCACGAAACAACAAAAAAAATTACAAACACGAATTAATAATGAAAACTAACAAAAACTAAACCCACCCGTGGCGAATGATACCAAATGTCGGAACCCAAAATCACTTTCACTTCATTTTTGATACAAGAAAAATAGATAAGATAAAATGGAAGAAATTTAGAGAGAAGTTAGAGAGAGAAAGTAGAGAGAAGAAAAAGATGGATGATTACTTGCAAAATTACAAAATGAGAATTAACAAGAACCAACACCCTCTCCATACTTGGAGAGGGGTATTTATACTTAATACCAAGAGGCTTTCATGCCTTGGTATTTCTACGGGCCGGGCTCGGGATTACTTGGGCTTTCGCCCGATACACGTGACCGGTTAGATTACATTTAAGAGCCCGTTTACCCGTGTAGCCTATTACAACGTATAATTAATTAAGTGACCGAGACCTAATATAATGAACGAACTTCCATTGTTCGACTCAATATATTTTGAGGCTAACAGTATAATTATCCTACAAAAACAAAAGAAAAAAAACCAAAAAGATAAAAACATTGTCCATAAAAAAGAAATAAAATTCACAAATTGGTAAAATACCAAAATATAATATTCTCAATTGAGGTATTATCATAATAACTTCCGGTGAACTTATTGGTTCCCACCTCGAACAAAAGATTTAAAATTTGCCATTTGTGTCTCTTACGACATACGGCTCACCTTGAAAAGTTAAACAAGCTATAATGTGGGTATAAGGAGGGTTGTTCCTAGGAACTACGACCCGAAAGGAGAAATAAGCTTCGCGCTATTCCTACTCCTCC
>BQNB010140899.1:0-17346 GCA_026074375.1 Tanacetum coccineum | reverse complement strand
AAATTTAAGCTTCATAATACTATTGATTGATAAATTTGGGTTTACATGCAAAGGTGGTAGGTTTTTGGTGTTCCGTTAGGCATAAAATAACGAAAACGCAAAACGCACGCGAAAAAAAATTCATAAACGTAAGTGTATATAACCTATGTAACATTTTAGAGAGATCCAACTAAGGATAATATGAGTAGACTAATCTTAGTTTGACGTCGAAACACATCTGATAACGTTTTTCAGTTTTTTTCGCGGGACAACTTTCCGGTTTTAGGTCAAATTATCACGTAACTTATAAAAGTCACAATAATGAATGGAAAAGTAAAATATTGACTTGGAAATTTACGAAATGTCACGATTATGCCCTAATAAGACTTATGCTAGATCTCTTACACTAAGTTGTTAAATTGTCTTTGCATTACATATAAGCATAGATCACATATACTATACTAAAACCCATTCGGGTTTCTCTCACACTTGCTACATTACTTTGTAGATAATATTTGTTTAATCCAAATAATTTTTTTTACTAACTCACTCATCCCTACGAGTCTTCTCCAAGCCACCCATCCATTACATGTCTTCATATCCTTCATCCAAGCCACATATCCCCCACGTGTTTTCATAATGCAGAAGATATACAAACCACATACACACACAAGCACGCATCACTGTCTTTTCTCTTTTGCCTAAACCTTATGAAAAACCCATCGCGAATCAAAATTTTATCTGGATTAAAGATGGGGCAGATTAATGTTGCAGAAGAAACTGGAAATTGCACGTGTTGACTTAAATCTAAATCGTTTTGTATGTTTATCAACCTTTATTTTTTTTCAAATGTATTATTTTGTTTGAAATTAGACATAGGAGTAATTAAGTTAATGCTTCAAATTGGGATTTTGAAATTGATCAAACTTATATAACATTGGTTTAGGTGTTTGGCACATGAATTTTTAAATAACATAGGCCTAGGTGTTTGCCATAAGGATTTGTAATTAGTTAAGGGGTGTTTGGAATTGAATGCATAAACTGTTTATTATCTTATTTTGTTTTTTAGCCTTGATTAGCACTTTTTTATGAAGGATAAATGTTTCAGCTTATTGTGTTACAAGACTCTTAAAAAGTAGATACGAGTTTCTTGCTTAACCCGAAAAATACTAGATAAGCATGAAAATGTAAAAAATCCTATATACTCTCTGTGTAAAATTGTACTATTTATAAAGACAACTAGTTTATTGACCCGTGAAATTCACGAGGCCTTAAAAAACCATTGATATTGTTTATATAAAAGATCGATTTGTGGTATTACGTAAATAAATTACATTTTAGATGTATGAATAAAAAATATTAATGCTAAATTACGATACAAATAAATTATTGAAACACTATAAAAGGCATTGAATTTTTTATGGTATATAAATTTGGAAATATATCACTTTGGAAAGAGTAAAATAATTTAACAACATAAAAAGAAGTGTAACAACTAAACACACACATAACCATTTATGGCATTTAACTAAAGTTTGATAAGAAAAATTACTTTTTATCTTAACACTTATAAAACATAGTTTATTGACCCATGAAATTCACGGGGCTTAAATTGAACATATGAATAATCGGTTATTGAGAATATTTGAGTAAATAATGTAAGGTCAGAAGCAGTCTCCTTATCCGGAGGTCTACCCAGAAGCAGTCTCCTTACACGCGGGTTCCCCAAGGGTAGGGGTTTGATCTGTCTATATTTCACCTCCCTCATACCCTGCTCAGGCGGGATTGAGTATCGTTGTTGTTGTTGTTATTGTAATGTTAGGTCGGAGTGGTATTATAATGTAAATATTAGATATTGAATAGATGTATGAAACGATAATAGTCATGATAAATAAATGCAAAGAATAGGTTTGTCTGTTGCCTTTTTCTTCATTTGATAACTATTTCAAAAAAAACTAATAATATATTGAGCTAGTACAAAATATGAATAAACGACATATGCCAATGATATGCTCCTAAATTGTAGTATGAGTGTGATAACGCCTAAATTAGACATTTATTTAGAGGCGTTATTTATATATATTCTATCATTTCTCGTGAACTTTCGATACTTAATTGCATAAATTATGTGCAGGTTCACTTGAAGTCATCCCGAACTCAAAATAAATAAAGTTCAAGTGTTTTCGATTATTGGAAAGCAAGTTAGAAGGAAAGAAAAATTTCAAAGCTGAAAAAGGCATAAGTACGCCGCACTTACCCTTTGTGCGGCGCACTTTCAAGCGAGTCCAAGAATTAAAGTCAATTAAATGAAGATAACATTAATACCCCAAGTACGCCGCACAAATACTTTTGTGCGCCGCACTTCTTCAATAAACATTAAATTCTCTTCGCATTTAATCACCAAGTGCGCCGCATAATCTTTTGTGTGCGCCGCACTTTTACCCCAAACTTAGCCTATAAATAGTGGCCAAATTTTCACACAAATCATCCATTCTCACTTCACATCAACATCTCCCACTCAAATATCTCTCATACAACAATCATATCTCTAATTCTTTAACCCAAAAACACCATAAACCTTGAAGATTGAAGATCAAACCATGAAGAAAGAAGAAGAATATAATAGAATTATAAGAATAAAAGGTTGTATTTCAATTCCATACTTGTTATGGGGAGAATTTTGATCCATATTCTTACCTCGGAAATAGTATGTTTCTTGTTATTACCTTTAATTTTGTTATGAACTTCATAGCCATGAGAGGCTAAATCTCTCATGACTACTCGGTAAAAATAATATAATGAATAAGAATTTGGTATAATTACGATCTTGTTAATCTTAAGCTTATGTTACAATCCTATCGTATCTTATCTTATCAACTTTGATTATATACTCACACCGGTATAGGTCGAAAGACCCGTTGTGATCTATATAGTTTTAAAGATTTGTCTATGATCTTTATCGTCTGTAATGAGAAATCTACTTACGTTATTTGATAAACAAAAATAGATTTGATATAATAGTAACTGGATTATTTGAGTGACACATTTAATCGGGTTAACTAAACATAAGTCTTAAGTTAAACACGTTAATTTGTGAAAACGTTTTCTGACGAGAAAATACTTTTTATAAATTAAAGTCCTACGTCTAAAATAGTGACTATTACTACTGCTTATAAGTTATATGAAATTATCCGAGTAGTCATATTTATCACATGTGTTAAAGTTTATTTTTTAGCTGATTATTCGACACTACGCAAATCCATGTGGACGACCTGGTCTTACCTAAAAAAGAATGTACTACATACGTGGGTTATACTTTGACCCGTGTGTTTCCATATAATAAACGGTAATCTCAGTCTTATAAATTTAAAGCTTTCGAAACACATCAAAAGTTTTTGGCGCCGTTGCGGATTTAAACTGATAATCATCTCTTGTTATCTTTTAAAACAAAATTAATCACTTTTTCCTAAAATAATCAATCTGCTTGCTTGCTGTAACCCTCGTTGCAGAAAGTGCACTGCATTTTCTGCAGTCAAACGTTTTTTTTTCTTTCTAAAAACGTTCTCTAAAACATCCAACAGTTCACCTTGGATGCATACACGTGCTTCCAACTCCGAACTTGTAAAACCATTAGCCGAACCTGATGAACCCTGAATCATAGACTTCATCGACGAAACAGGAGATTCCCATTCGAACGAAGGGACAAACGACCCGTACAACCAAGAATTGTCTACCTACCCATTATTGACATCAACTATTTCTGTCACTTTCTTGATATTCTTGAAAATTACAACTCACTGGATGATGAACCCATGTGGGATGCCGACCGTGTTGTCATTCTGACTCCCGGTTCCACAATCACCATTCTCGAAACCGCAAACGAATTCGCCATTAAAGGTAACCACTTGACTCTCGTCATAGGAAACCAATTCGATGGTAAAATTAAAACTGATCCTCACAAACACATTCACGAATTCTTCTTAATATGTGACATGTTTAAATATAGAGACACCGAAAATGAAGAAGTCCGCCTAATGATGTTTCCCTTATCACTCACGGGTGAAGCAAAAACCTGGCTTGACGAACTCAATGAAGAAACCATCAAAACGTGGGATGAACTTCAAACAAATTTTATTAGCCGATTCTTTCCCCCAACTCTATTCGATCGACTCCTCGGAGATATCCGAGCCTTTTTCCAACATGAAAATTGAACATAACCGATGCTTGGCTTCGTCATGAAAAATAAATGGCTCCAGAAATTGCCATGGTCACAATCTTACCAAAGGCAATATCATAAAAATCTTTTATCACGACCTCAACGAAATAACCCAAGAAGCTCTTAATGCCATAGCTGGTGATATTTTCCTCTATAAAACACCAAACCAAGCTTATCAACTTTTCAAAGACAAAGTCTTACTAAAGCTCGATTGGGCTAAAAATCAAAAACCAAAACCATCTCTAAAAAGACTGTAGCTTTCGCTGACGAAGGTAATAGTAACTCTGATACTGACAAAATTATGGCACTAATGGATGTCATGGCCATGAAAATGGACGCTCAGAACAAAGAAATGCAATCCTGTTCAAATCACTCGATACCTGAATATGACGAAGATGAAAAACCCATGTCTCCTGAAGCATTGATTCGATATGATAATATATATATATATATATATAATATTAAATATATTTATATATATTATTCTATATAATATATATATATATATTTAATATATATAAATAAAAATAAATATATAAATATATAATACTAAATAGTTAATAGTTTATAGAGATAACCTGAATAGATATAAAAATTCTTGAGACAAACATATTTTATCTCCCGGATGTCTATTCCGACGAAGCGTGAATGTGAATCTCGTTTTTAAGTTCGAGATCGCTGCTTTTGAATAATAGAAAATTTGATTTGGATTTTATTCACTTATCAAAAGGAAACTAATAAAGGGCAACGTAAAATTAGATAATAAAAGCACAATAGAATCAAACGACAATTAAACACTTAACGGGAAATTAACGACTAACGGGTAAACAAAAATATAGCAAAATAAACTCTAAAAACTTAAAATGCAAATTTATAAAACCTAAATGTATTAAAATAATTTTTGAAAAAGAAATTATAATTTTTTTTGACCTTTTTATGAATTAAAAACAGATTTAATCTAAATTAAATATTAAAAATAGTAAACTAATTATTAAAAATCTAGAAAAATTATGAAAAATACTTTAACCTATTTAGAATCTATGAAAAATAAAAACTTGAAATTTGGCTGAAAGAATAAGCTGATAAAAAGCTAATAAGCTCGTATAAGCAAATACTGGAAATGCTTAAGTAATAAATGAAATAAGACTCTAATGAAAAAGTCCCAATGGCACAATGGTTAAGGCTTAGTGTGTTTGAAGGAGATTCCTAAGGTTTGAAGTACTAACATAATCCCTTTTTGCTAAAATATTTTTATATTTTCTTTTTGAAATTTTGAAAGAACTAGTGAAAAAAGCATAAGTTAATTATGGGACTTTTTGTTGAAAACTCAATATAAAGCTAGATTAAGCCTGGCTTAAAATACAGAATTGACTAAAACTAACTTACGACAGATAAGCAAAATTGTTTTGGTTTTTGTAAGACTTAATAAGCAAATGTAAAGCTAATTAGCTAAAAACAGACAACTACGTAGACCTAATAAGCAAATATGACTAGAATTTAACTAACAAATTGAGCTGAAAAGCTCTTAAAAGCTAAAATGAAATCAGACTTACCAAGCAGTTTCTAAAGACTAATTAACAACTTTAAGCTAAATTTAAGAGTAGATAAAGCACATGGAAATATGTTGCAAACATCCAAAACCGATCAAAATGATCATCCAAAGAAGACACATTTAAGCTAGAAATAAGACAATTGGATTAGAAAAGAGGCTAAAAAAAAAGACTTGAAAATGGCAGTTTACTACTAAACTATATCTATGGATTTTTTTTGAAGTTTTAAATGGCTGTTTGCAGCCGTAATTTTAAGATAGACTAAGTTGTTTTGGAAAACTCCAAAAGTAAAAACTGATTAAGCTTAACACCTAATGGGCTTATACTATCAATTTTAGACTCTTAAACAAACTAAATCTTACCTAAATTTGCTATAGAAAACTGGATTTTAAACTTTTGAAAATAAGACTAAGACACTTAACAGATTTTGACTTAAAAACAAAGGACAAATACACACTTAAACTAACTATATTCTACTGCATAATGGACCAAAAACAAGTATGAAATTATCACTAACTAAGATCTGAGTATAAAACTAAAACACCACAAATTCAAACCAATGATAGATTAAACCTAAAACTTGAGATTTAAACTTTAACCACTTATAAAAACTGACTTTTAGGCTAAATTCAAGCTTGTTAAAACTGGCTAAAAGGACAAGAGTGACTTAGGCAGCACTAACATATGTTAGTGATGCTTGAGCCAAACACCCCTTTTAGTTTTGAGTTTTCATTTTTAAACTACAAAAGATTGAATTAAGCTAAAATTGGTAAAAACAGATTTAGTATTAAACAAACGAAGAACAATTAAGCATAAACTAGAAAGGAAGAAGCACAAATAAGTAGAATAATAAGCTACACAGTAATTAAGCTAATATTAAGTGAAAATGAGAAATCAGAACAAGTACCTTGATCCCAGCTGAACAAAGATCTAATTATGCTTTTAAGAGCTTATCTACAAGCTTCAGCTTGTTAGAAATAAGCAAGTAAGGTCCATAAGCCCTTTCATTATTGGCTTATCTTCTAAAAGTTAAGCTGAGGTAATTTAGGGGAGATTTGAGATGAAATAACAATTCAGTTAAGCTTTTGAAGGCTTAACTGAATGAAAGCTAGCTTGTGAAGTAATTAAGAGCTTATAAGAGCTTATTAGGAAATTTTGAACATACTTAAACCATGATTGCAAAAAGTAAAAACATGAATTAAACATGAAATTAAATCAAACAGAATTTTATTCATACTCAAAACACACTCTACCCCATCATTAGAAAGAGAAAATTACAATGAAAAATACCTAAAAGCTACAAATTACTAAAAATCTTAATCTAAAAACTCCTGTCTCTATGTGATCTATGCCTCTATTTATAGAGGGAAGAGGAACCTTCTAGGCCAAAGAGGAGTGTCCCATCATCTAATCACAGCCTTCCAATCATAATCGCCTCCTAATCTCATCATTTGAGCCGTTAGATCAAGTACATACATCATCAGCCAATCAAACTTCCGGGATGCCACGCAGCTATTTTGGGATGGCAGACCTTTCATGATAAAACCTTCAAGAAGTACTATGGATGCGTGGTAGTGGCTTGATTTTACCTGGTGAATTGGGGAGTGAACTTAGGAGAGAAAATAGTAACTTGTTCAACAGTTTATATCTCAATATGCTTTTACCCTGGGACACAGCCCGCCTAGAGCGAAACGACGAGCGTAACATCATGAAATCATCGACAACATAAATAGTTCTAAACTATATGAGAAATTGCGTAAATGAAGGAAATAATTAAATGGACACTATGTGTCATGACAATACCCAACACAAGATAAAGGAGTCTTGCATTACTAAAGTAATGTCATACACGAAACAAAATGATCTAAATACTAACCATCTCCAACAAACAAGTATCAAGCAAAACAAATGTCATAACTGAAAAGACTAGAAAAGACAACTCCACAAGCAATGCCTAGGGTCTCTCTAGCCACTCTTCCTAACATCCTTCTTATCATCATGATACTCACCTGAAAATGATGCTTAAAAACGTCAACATAAAGTTGGTGAGAGTCATAGGTTTAAGACACGATATAAATCCAATTAAATCATTACTGTGATAAGTGAAAACACTGCATGACAATAAATGAACTACCATATAAGCTATCATGCAAACCAAATCAAATCCAATCCAAACCAATACCATTCACACGATTACGAGACGTCTCTATCGCAGAACTACTCCAATTGATCACTAAGCCATGAAGCATACCACAAATCCACTCCAATTGATCACTAAGCCATGGAACATACCATAAAACCCACTCTAATTGATCACTAAGCCATGGAGCGTATCACATCACAAACATGCAGCACATAACATATAATAGCCACATAAAGTCCATGCATCACTTTAAACACATTATCACAATAATCAAAACATTTCCATACTAGCATCATTTCCATCCCAAGTTTAAAACGAAGTAAAAGTGGGACTATGAAACTCACCTGAAGCACAAGCAGCTTCCAAACAATATTCCCACAAGCTACACAACACAAACACAAATGTGTTACACGCGACCAAGCTAAAAGCTCAAGTCCATGTAACAATCATATGATGGATGTCTAAGGGTTTAATTAACCATCATGTGTCACCATGTCACCCCCCGACACCATGCCCAAACCTAACACTAGTCATAAACTCCTCCCACTAGTTACTTATAATTAACTCTAAATTGCAGAATTTTATCATGACTTACGTACTCCACCAAAACCCTTACATAATGACAACCTCAAATTCATGACAAAAATCACTCACATGCTCATTTATGAGTATATTAACTACCTTTGGATTTCCAAAATCCATTTACATGCACAAGTACTCCTAAGAAAATCAAACTTCAAAACAGTCCCAATTCAGATCTGATTGCACACTAAAAATTTTAGACCTAAAAACCATACTTAGACAAAAAATCAGAAGGCATACTTCTGGGGTTTCTCCATATACATATGGAACTTAACTTCTGTAAAATGGATAAGCTAAATTCGAATTTTAAGTTAGGGTTTCACCCTCACAAACATGACCTAAAACTGACCCGTATTACAATTTTTGACAACTTTTAGAGTAAACAACATTTGAATGACTTCCCGACCTTAAAAACTTTGGAGGCTGGATTTTTTGGAAACTACATTCAATGAGCTACTATTTAGAGTCTAGAAACATAAAAAAAACTATTACCATCATGGAGATAATCACCTGTAAACACAGCCCTAAATTCTGCTCATCCTAAATCAAGATTTTATTGCAAATCTAACCTAACCAATTGCATGATCATGACCCAAATCAATCCCTAATCATACTACAATCATAATATATCATTAATATATTATATTTTATGAAACCCTAGAATCCATCATTGATTTTTGTTACATGAATGCACTAATTAAACTAGGTTGAACACACTTACCTTGATTATTAGGTCCTAACATCAATTCTTGGCTAGCTCTTGATCAAGATTCTTGGTTCATTGCTCTTAGGGATGGGAAGTCGACACAAAGGGTTATGGGGGCTGAGTTATTTCGTTCTAGGGGCTTAGGGTAGGATAATGGACTAAAATTTGGGTTTAGGGCTTTTACCTTAAGGCCTAAATTAGTCCTAGCCCAACACAAATTGTATTTTAAATAAAACATTTTTTTCTTTTAAAACCGGACGCACCCTTTATTATATATATTTATTATTATTATTTTTATTAAATTATTAATAAACTAATTTACTTCATTACCTTAAGTTTTTATAAAAACCTAAGCTAGTTTGATTAAACCTTTATACTTAAACGCTACTTACTAAACTTTCTAAATATAACTTTCATTTCACCAAAACACTTTCTATTTATAGAAAGTCCTCCAAAAACTCTTATATTCTATCAAACTCATTTCCTTCTCAAAGGTCACACTTCTCATTTTAATCCAACACTTAGACATCCACATATTTACCAAAACAACTCTCTCAAAAAGCCACTCATTTCCCATTATCACTATAAGTGATCAAAAATGGAAATTTTCCGTCAAACAACTCATTCTAATAAAAAATGAGATGAACACGCATCTCAAGTTGATTACAAAACACACAAACAAACCACATAAAGCACAAAATAAGCACACACAATCACTTAGCCAATTCCAACGGATTGACTAACCTGCTCAAAACACGGTTGTCACAGTATCCCCTCCTTTAGGAAATCTCGTCCCGAGATTTAACTAGCCGATTCATCAGCTCGCTCAACAAACAACTGAGGATACTTAGACTTCATATAATCTTCGCGCTCCTAAGTAAACTCAGGCCCACGCTTAGAATTCCAATGAACTTTCACAAGCACTATTTTACTACGCTTTAAACTCTTAACTTCATGGTTCATAATTTCTACAGGTTCCTCAACAAAACGAAGAGTTTTGTCAACCTTAATCTCATCCAATGGCACATGCAAACTAGCATCTGCTAGACACTTCTTTAGATTCGACACATGAAATGTGTCATGAACACTACTCAATTCCTCAGGCAATCTCAACCGATAAGCTACAAGACCGATCCTTTCAAGAATCTCAAATGGCCCTACATACCTTGGTGCTAACTTACCCTTTCCCCAAATTGAATTACACCTTTCCATAACGACACTTTAAGCATCACACGATCACCCACCTCAAACTCTAACGGTTTACGCCTATTATCAGCATAGCTCTTTTGACGATCTCTCGCCGCTTTGAGCTTCTCTTTTATCAACACCACTTTATCAGTCGTCTCTAATCAAACTACTTTCCTAATCTTTGCCCATAGAACAGGCAACCTACATTTCCTTCCATATAAAGCTTCAAACAGAGCACACAAGGCCAATCCTTTCAAGGATCTCAAACGGTCCTACATATCTTGGTGCTAACGTACCCTTCTTTCCAAAACGCACTACATCCTTCCAAGGCGACACCTTTAACAATACATGATCTCCCACCTCAGACTCTAACGGCTTATGCCTAAAATCAACATAGCTCTTTTGACGATCTCTCGCCGCTTTGAGCTTTTCCTTAATCAATACCACCTTATCTGTCGTCTCTAGTACTAACTCAGGTCCAATCAAGCTACTTTCTCTAATCTCTGCCCATAGAATAGGCGACCTACATTTCCTACCATACAAAGCTTTAAACGGTGCACACCGAATGCTTAATTGATAACTACCACCAAAATTGATAACGCATGCCCTCACTATATCCTCCAAAGTCTGATTCATACGTTTACCTTTGTCCATCCGCTTGAGGATGCTAAGTAGTACTCAAATCCAATTGCGTCTCTAACACTTTCTACAGCGTCTGCCAAAACCACGAGGTAAATCATCCATCTCAATCTGAGTTGATCGTCACCAGAATTCCATTCCTTACTATTATCTCATCAATATAAATCCTTGCCAACTTTACATCTTGTAATCTTCTTGTATAGCTAGTAAATAAGCTAACTTGGTCAGTCTATCGACCATCACCCAATTTACATCATACTCACTACTTTGACCTTGGAAATTTAGTGATAAAATCCATGGTGATTCTATCTCATTTTCACTCAAGTATCTCAGGCTGTTGCAGTAAGCCAAAAGTCTTTGACATTGCAGCCTTTACCTATTAAATAAATCTGACAATTGCTAACATAGGTAGCTATATCCTTTTCTACACGTGGCTACCAATACATGTCTCCAAGGTTATAGTACGTCTTATCTGCTCCTGGATGTACCAAGTACCTTGATGCATGGGCCTCAACCATTACACTTCCTACCAATAGAACCCAAATTCGATTTATAAAGTACAAACTCTCGTCTCCTTTTCTTTCCATCTGTTTCTCTAAACCATATAGCCTTTCTATGAGTACGCTCTCTTGCTTGAACGCCTCACTTTGGGCTGTCAGTATCATTCCTCTTACTCGTCTTGATTTCACTCTCTCCTTTCTACTCAACGCATCACCCATTACATTCACTTTATCGGGGTATCACACAAATCATTCTTCAAAGTCTGAAAAGGCTCTTTTTGTTCTACGCTCCACTCATACTTCTAATTCCTCTCAGTTAGGGAAGTAAGGGGTTTCAACAATCTTAAAAAAAAAATCGCGATGAACGTCGGTAGTAACCCGCCAATCCTAAGAATAATCATCCAATTCCTCACAGCCTCACTCTTACTCGGGTCTACGTGAATACATTATGGTTGAACACGTGACCAAGAAAATGCACTTCTTCCAACCAAAACTCACACTTAGAAAACTTAGCATACAACTTCTCCTTCCTCGGTGACTCCAACACTAACTTCAAATGAACTTCATGTTCCTCCTTCGACTTTGAGTAGGCTAGAATGTCATCAATGAATACGATGACAAACCTACCTAAGTATGGTTTGCAAACCCAGTTCATTAAGTCCATGAAAACCGCTGGTGCATTGGTTAACCCAAAAGGCATAACCGTAGACTCAAAATGTATGTATCTTGTTCGAAATGCAGTCTTTGGAATGGCATCCTCATGCCCTCGTAGCTAATGATAACCTGACCGAAAATCTATCTTTAAGAAAGGACATGCTCTTCGTAACTGATCAAACAAGTCCTCAATCCTAGGGAGTAGATAACGGTTTTTAATAGTTAATTTGTCCAACTCCCTAAAATCAATACACATGCGAAAAGAACTATCCTTCTTCTTAACAAACAACACCAGTGCTCCTTACGGAAAATGACTAGGTCATATGAAACCCTTGTCTTCCAACTCTTGAAGTTGTTTAGACAATTCTTGCATTTTTGAGGGTGCTAGATGATATGGAGACTTCATGACTGGCGTCACTTAATGAACCAAATCTATGTGAAACTCAACTTGTCGCTGCGGTGGTAGCCCCAACAAGCCTTCCGGAAACACATCAGTAAAATCTCGCACCACGGTTATGACACTTATCCTAGGTTCATCTATCTTAGCGTTCATTAGGGCTTTGGCAGCTCCCAAGGTATGTTCCTCATGAACTCGAAGTATCTCATCACCTTCCAACGGTATTCTAACCACCTTCTCATAACATACTATCACAAACTTCCTCTTGGACAACCAGTCCATTCCCACAATCACATCAAAGCTTCCACGACTCAACGGTATCAACGAACTCCAAGGGTTACGAACAATCGAATAGGATAACAAACGATTATCGAGTCAAAGGCTAGAGTGCATATAGGAGGTTCCACATATGCAATTAGACGTGGATCAAATGACATAAGAATCCTTTGAAAGAAAGGATACGTATATGCACCGAGTGAAAGCGCAAACGAAAGAAAATCAACAGGCGTACCACGACAAATGAACACATAAAAAATATCAATACGAAAGACGGAAATTCTTATACCAATTATCGACTTTACTCGAAAGACCAAATTAAATATTGTTTTTATAAAAATCAATTTAAATTAAGAAAGTCACTTTAAGTATAAAATCATTTTAAATAATAATGAAATTGTCTTAAATGTAATCTTTGAAAAATTCATTCTGGGTGTCATAAAAATCTAGAGATGGTTATCTAATGGTGTATCGTACCTTACCACTATGAATTACTTTAAACCTGTTTTTTTATAATAAAATAAAATCTATTTACAAAGATCATTTTATACACAGTTTTCTCCAAACACCAACACAATACTTCCAAAGGGTTTTTATAATTAGACATCAATTATATAATATGTTACTCAAACAAAGGACACCATAATACCAAAAGGGATCGTAAAACATCGTACATACTCTAACATAATTCGATTGTTTGAAAACGAAAGAAAATACTAGGAACCATATACTCAAAATAAAATTAAACGAAATCGTACAAGAAAACTCATGCAAGACGTTACGTACCCAAAAGAAAACGTAAGGTCTTATCCAAATAACGATCGACAAAGCAAACCTAAAAGCATCGATACTAACACGTCGCCAACGGGTTACGAAAACCAAGGGATATACAATCAAGGGAGTAATGATACACACTAATATGTTAGGAACAATTAGTGCTTAAAAGAAACGTTTGATACCCATACGAATAATCAATGCAACGAAAGAACTAACGAAATGAGCCTATATCTGAAAGAGCAGATCCGAACAACCAATATACATCAAGACGTAGAATGGGAAAAATCATGTATCCTTACTAACAAAGTACGATGAAGGGATGCTAAGCTTAGACTTAGGAAATCCGAACAAATAACCGAGCAAACGAACAACCTCTATAATAGCAATACTAGGTATCCGCAATTACTAGATAAAAGGGCAAACTTACTATCTATACAACTCAACTCAACATATCCTCCAATTAGGGTAAGAGAAAAATTCTCTACCCATACCACCATCTCTATCATGAATACACATATCAAAAAGGAAAACATATTACACTACCACCTTACAACTAAACACAAATAAATGCAATCATGGTCACAAGTCTACGTGTGTGATGCCTTTATAATTATGTTAGCCACCATAATTATAAGTTCCTCCTTTCACACGCGTACTTACTTCCAAGATTACCCATTTCAATCATAATTCATATATGTGCACATATACCACATTGCACATCTTAAACCACTCCAACTTAACACATAAAGGATGCTCCATCAATTAACTACTTACTTGCAATGTGGTAAGTAGTTAATTGATGGAACAAGGCCACACACATATCTCTCAATCATCCTACACTCAAGAGTTACCAAATGAGGAACTACACTCGCCAACTCATGAAACCTATCAGTATATGCAGCATGGCCAGTCCTGACCATGGCATGATTCCACAACTTAGATTCCAACTTTTGCATCTCATGACTAGGATAAAACTCTTGTATCATCATAAACTTAAAGTCATTCCATGACATACTAACAACAACTTCCTGGCTTATCGTGCGAATCTGAGAGTTCCACCATGTTAAAGCCTCACCTATAAATGAACCAGCAGTGTATTTCTCTTTTTGGTCAATACTACAACCACTCATATTATGCACATACTCTATTTTCTCAATCCAACGAGTAAGAATTACAACACCTCCCTTACCATTATATTCCTTAGGGTTACAAGCTAAAAACTCCTTATATGAACAACATACCCGGTTGCTATTCACTATCACATTCCCAACGTTCTCCTGAACGTTCTCATTAACCACATTACCATTTTGATTTCCAACATTCCCCCAGTTACCAACCTGAGCCAACATGGCGGGTAAGTGGTTCTTCAATTGTTGGGCAATGATCGTTGAGAAGTCGGGTGCACCCCCATTGGCTCCCTCTACATTCCCATTGACTCCCTATACACCCCCATTAGCTCCCAAACCTTGGTCATTTCCTTGACCATTCAATTCATCAACACGCTCATCATTACCTTCCCTAGGTCTTCTACTCCTTCTCCTTCTACTTCTACTAACCCGTTCACCCGTTCCCCCTCCTAGTGATTCGGCAACAGGCCGGCTAGCACTTCGGGTCCTCATCCTTGGCGGCATTATCTATACGAGGGAGAACATGGGCAACGTTAGGTAAGCGGGAAGACTCGCACATATATATAGAATATCTTACTATATATAACCAGATATACACGTAACTCTACCCTAGGGTGCGAACATCGATTTGTGTGAACAACATTATCAAGTATGAGTGGGTTGTGATACGCTTATAACTACGTTGGCCACCGTACTTATATTCGCATCCTTTCCTGTTCATAGTCAATATTGAGCCCACCCATTTCAATGACTGGCATAGCTAAGGCACTAAACCCTAAACATACAAAGGAACACAAAAATGGGACACCGCGCACATAGATCCTATACGCAACTAAATGACAAATCTTAGGTTATAGTGTAGGCCAAACCACCTAGTTCTCTATAACCTTGGCTGTGATTACCAATCTGTCACACCCCGACCAAAGTGCAATGAAGACCATCAACCTTGAACAAACTCAAGTGATGTCCCAATTGCAACTAAAATCCATAATCTCTTATAATTATTCATATGCCCACACAAGGGACCATAATTCAAACTTAATCCAAAACATCCAAAACTAGAATCACACAATAAGCAAGCAAGACTTCAAACGAAATTCCACACGAGATACTTCTAAGTCTACTATCAATCACCAAACTACTTTCTTTCACTTCACTTGAAAATAATACTCGAATACGTCAACAATAATGTTGGTGAGCTCGTAGGTTTGACCTTAAACCCAAAAGTTATGCCAATATTTCAACAATGGACAATAGTTCTATATGACAATGAATATATGTAAACAACCTTAACATCACCACTAATCAATAACCATATGTCACTTACGCACCTAAAGGTCCTACCAGCTAGAGCACTAAAATTAGGGTAGAACCACATACAAACATGGGTAGGCGTACCCATCCGCTCCAATAATCACATACATACTAGGTAGGCGTACCCATCCGATCTAATAATCTCACAACACTGGGTAGGCGTACCCATCCGATCCAATAATATCACAAATACTGGGTAGGCGTACCCATCCGATCCAAACAATCATGCATCACATAATATTCACATAGCAGTCATAAGCACATAACTTGTCCCCAAAACAAAACCACATTTCGCACATATCAATTCAAAACATTTCAAAACACATTTGAGTATCATTTTCCCCTAACGGAAAAACCCGTAAAAAGTGGGGCTACGAGAACTCACATCAAGCAAGTCTTTAGCTACCCAATCTCAATCACACAAGCAAATGCAACGACGCCCGCACACAACCTAGTCTAGTTAATGTCTCAATTTAATCATCCAATTCCAAAACAATCTTCACGTTTGATGCATAGAGTTTAGACGCGTTGTACAATTACCCAAAACAATTTAGTGGTGTGATGGTTGACGACTTAACTCTACAATCATATCAATCTCATTCCTCGATAATACATACTTATACTATTTAGCGTAAATAGATAAGTAATATAATAAATATTTATAATTATTAATTATAAATATATCTCGACAAGTCCATTCGGTACACCTTAGTCACTTCAAAATAATCATTATACGGTTGAAAATGAAACGTTTACTCATAATAAACACATTAGAGAAGTTTTGAGAAAAATTATATTTTTCGTCTTTTAGTGAATTTATTAAATAAATAAAATAATTAAATATTATTTTATTATTTAAAAAATCAAAAATCATGTTTTTAAGAAAATTTCTAAGTATAAACTTTTTACGAAATTTCGACATGACCGTACGTTTATACAATGTTTTCCAAGGTTTTAAACCTTATTTTCATCAATTTTCACAAATTCGACACTTTTCGACAAAATCCCAAAATCTCAATCTTTAACACTTACCAATACTTTTCCATAAAAATATCATTCAATATCACTTCGTAAATACATTTCTACTTTTAAAAGTCCGACAAAATTTTCATAACTACTAATCATCGCTTATTGGGCCTTAAGGCCCCAACAAGGGTCCATTAAGTCATTTATAAGTCCAAAATATAACCCAAGTCCAAAACCAAGGTCCATTTACATATATAAGTATATACTTATATGTAGAAATAATCCGGACCACAATAAGCCCTCCCATTAAGCCGCGGCTTAAATAGACTTAT
>BQNB010140898.1:0-17346 GCA_026074375.1 Tanacetum coccineum | reverse complement strand
TTAGGGAACAACGGTTTATCATTTTTATGTTGTGGTTGTGATGATTGAAAAACATTTATATGCTAAGTACCTTATTTATTTTCTAGCATAAAAATAAGCTTGTTCGGCTTATTTTTACATATTGAGTTTCGGTTGGAATATGGGTTATAAAGAAAATGGTTTTGGTTATTTACCCATGGTATCTTATTTTTGTGAGCTTTTTTTGATAACCTATTGTGATATCTAAAGAAACTACATAGCTTATTAGCTTATTAAAAAACTAACTAGACTTGTTTTGAGCTAATGAGGCTCACTGCCCAATAAGGCCCAATAAGCCGTGGCTTATTGTGGACCTTATTGTGGTTCGGCTAATTTTCGTGGCTTTTGGTTATAGCTTATTATGATATTTAAAGTCTAACGTAGCTTAACGGCTTAAAAATAAGCTATGGATAGCTTATTTTAGAGTAAATGGACCCAATAGGCTAAGCCAAACCGTGGCTTGGTCTTGGTACGTGAGTCTTGTCTTATGTTGTGGCTTACTTCTCGTACTTATATTTATCAATAAGTATAATATTGGACCTAAATCGGATCTTAGAACTTAATAATAACGTTTTGGACCTCTATTGGGCCTTAAGGCCCAATAAGCAAAAACAAGTCGTTTTACATGTTTAAAACGGACTTTTGAAAATGAAACAGAAAATGAAACTACTTATATAATTTATTTTTATATATATATATATTTTATATTATATATATATATATATATATATATATATATATATATATATATATATATATATGTATGATGGTCATTTGAAGAAATGTGTTTTGATAAACGTCGAGAGATATATATTTTTTTGGCATTTTGTCGGATATTAGTGAATTTAAAAAGTATTTGAAATTGATGTTTGAAACCCTGAGAAACGTTGTATAAACGAACGGGTCATGCCGAAATTTCGTAAAAATCCTACACTTAGATTATTTACTCAAAAATTACTTTTATGACAAAATAATAATAAAATATTATTATTTTAATAAGTCGACTAATTGACGAAATTTTTATTTATATATATTAATATGAAATTTTCCAAGTCGTCTTGTTTATAAATAACGTTTCATTTTATAACTATAACATTAACCAGGTAACTAAGGTTACCGAATGGATTACCGAAGCATATTTCTGAAATATCTATTATCTAAGTTTTTTTATTTTATCTGTTTATCTTTCCTTAAATAGTATAAGTATATTATACTAAGGTACGAACTAGAACATATTATCTTTGAAACTAAACCGACAACCATCACACCACTAATAACGTTAAGGTGACCGTACAACGCACATTTGACCTCTATGCATCAACCTTAAACACACCTTTGGAAACGTATGTCTAAAATGAACATTAATTGGATTAGGTCGTGTCCGAACGTCGTTGCATTTCCTTGTTTGATCTTGATCTCTGCTAATTATCACCTTTGCTTAAGGTGAGTTCTTGTAGCCCCATCTTTTTAACATCTTTTTCGTTGGAGAAAATGATACTCAAAACTATTTTGAACTTGTTTTCTTTACTGTGCGAAACTGCTATCTTTTTTGACAATGCTATGTGCCTTTGACTGCCATGTGAATGACATGAGATTTGGTTGAACTTGTTTGTAAATCATATCTTGTGAACTTGTGGATCATCCGCCCTATGTATAGCTCCAGCTAGTAGGCTTTAGGTGCGAGTAAACTAAGAGCTAGAACTTTGAGAAGTGTTGGTACCATTTTGGTTGTGTATCTATGGATCTATGATAGCATGGTGTTGCTATGTTAGAATCTAATCTATTGCATGTATTCATTGTCAAATGGCACAATTGTCTACTACTTAAAACTATGGCACAACAACTGGGTTTACTGTCAAACCTACGAGCTCACCAACGTTATGTTGACCTTTTCGAGTATCATTTTCAGGTGTTGTTAATGATCAGTGAAGCCAGGTGCGAGCTTTAGCGGACCTTAAGAGAATCCTGTATGGATTATGTTTTGATAGACCTTGTGTTGACGCTGTAATTTAAACTTAAGCATTTTGGGATTTTTATCATGAGACTAGTATCATCCCCTGCGTGGGAAATTTAGTTGTAATCTTTGAGACTATGTGATGTGTTCTTTGTCTTATCTTCACTCAAGTTCTTACTTGGGGTCGAAAAATGTCACGCCACTTTTATGAATGCATTTTAGTTTGTCTCTATCTTGTATCTTGTGTTGTGATAACCAATTCTCCGTTACACCTCGTGTTTCCGCCTGAGTCGGGGTGTGACACATTGGGACACAAGCCCTTTGGTACATATATTATGACATAAAATAGATAGCTTCTCACACAACATGTGGTACAATTAAGACACAAGCCCTTTGGTACATATATTATGACATAAAATAGATTACTGACATTAAAAGTGTAAATGGAACTAAAACTAGAGGTGAGCAGAAACCGCACCGCAAACCGCAAAACCGCAAAACCCGCAAAAAATCGTACCATAAAAACCACACCGCACATTGATTATTTAAAATCGAAAAATGACACATTGATTATTTTATGTGTGTTATAAGGCTTTTACTTCACATTATCATTAATATTCTTATAAGGAATAAGTGATGTGTTTATTTACATTAAATATATATGTTGTTATAACCGAAAAAACCAACATTGTAAACCAAAAACCGTAAAAACCCACATAAATTATATAAGTCATACGTGATGGTGTGGTGCGGTTAAAACCCGCAAAACCCACAAAAACCGCAAAGAACCCGCAAAACCAAAACTGCAAAATGTGGTGCGGTGCGATTTTTATTTTTATAGAAACCGCAAGTGCGGTTACGGTTCGGTTTTAGTTAATAACTGTACCAACCCGCACCATGCTCACCCCTAACTAAAACACTGCAGAGAAATGAAATTGTACTTGTGGACATTTTTAATGAGTTCCAGTTTCAACAAATCATATTAAAAATCATCATCCGGACAAAATACGTTTAAATTATAGTTATATACGAGGTAAAGAAAATATGGATATAAATTTCATCGAAACACTAACAGCTAAATTCAAGCAATTAACTCAGCATGACCGTCGTTTCACAATGCCTTCAAAGATGGTCATAGGGATAGTGAGTCACACACATAACCGTATAACACTTGTGGAACGTTTGGTTCACATAATGTTTTTGAAGGAATTTTAATCTTTGAAATGCATTGTAATTTGATAGAATTGTAATTCAAATAGTTAGAATGTGTTGAAATTATAATTGATGAAATATGTCTATGTGTTGCTTAACTCACAACGTAATTCATTAGAACTTAAAAAATTAATATAATAATAATTAAAAAATATAATAATAAATAATAACAATAATAAATAAAATAATATTAATAATATTTGTAAAACAATAATAATAATATATAATAAAAATAAAAAATAATAATAATATTTATAAGAAAAAACAACAGTAGTAATAACGCTCAAATTAAGTATGTTTTATGAGCGTTATTCGTACTTTTGTAGTGGTTATTTAGTCAATTACCTATGGTTTTATTGCTCGATTATGTCAAAATATGATCTCTAGTGTAATTGCAGCCAATTACACAAAAGCAAGGAAAGAAGAAAGGAATAAGTGAAGTTTATCTCAAGTACGAAGAATCCCATGTCAGGATCAAGTGCGGAAGCATCTCGAGTAGAAGAAATCTGATTATTCAAGCTTCCAAGACCTGAGATCAAGTTGTAATAAAAATATGATGAAGAACGAAGGCCCACGGCCAAGCACAACTCAAGCAAGGACCTTAAACGCAAAGTCCAATAAAAAGATTCCACGAACGACCTCCCAGCCGCCCGGCTGGAGATCCTGCCGCCCGGCAGACAGTGTGCCACCCGGCAGAGGGCCGTGCCGCCCGGCTCTTGGTGCCCACGTTTTCTATTTCACTCTTGAAGAAACCTGAGTAATCATGAAGGATCTAGAACCTCTAAACCGACTTTGGACACCCCTTTAGCCCCTGGAACCGCCACAAATCAGTAGTATAAATAGATGACCTCTATGCCTCATTTTAACACACACTTCACTCTTCTCTAAACCAAAAACCCTAATTCCTATAGCCACCACTACTCTTCAAAGCCATAAAAGTCCAGGAAAAGCTCCAGGAAAGTCAAGAAGGAGGAAGGATCCATCTAAGTTACAAGTTTGTCATTTTCCTAGTTTGCATTTCATTATCCTTTGCAATACTTTTGTAAGACTCTTATTATGTTTATGAATGCATTAATTTATGGAATTATGTCTTTATTTACCATGAGTGGCTAGTCCCTTTATGTGCTTGGTTAGATGATATTTGTGGTATGATGATTCGATTATGATTGTGTGGCATGTTTAATTCAATTTCAAGCCAAGTCTTAGATCCATTAGTACTTATGTTCTATGTGACATGGTTTTATCAACCGGATTGTTTGTTGAGAATATCATAGGCCGAAAGGGGTATTGTTAATCAATCAATTGTCGCCTTTTTGTCTATGATCGGCTACCTTTTGTATTGACCATTTCTTAAGCGGTTGGGTATTACTAAGAACATAATTATCGATGTCTATGGTTTGTGAAACGAACCGCGAATCAAACTCATAGAGGTTGGTTTGGTCTTGAATTGACTGATTTCACTTAACGCTTATTTTTGTCACTTCGAGTCTTGATGAAGGCTAAAGGTTTTAAAAACAATAGATTGGATACCCTCCAATTCTTATAATCAACTTGTTAGTCATTGCCACAATCATATCAAATCAGATTCCCAAATTGAATCCAACCAAGTACATCTATTTTATTATCGAATTACTTCCATCATTGTTTGTTTGCATCTTAGGACTATTATCATTGAAATCTTTATCGAATTGAGACACCCAAATCCCCATGAACAATCTCGGATTACCAATCGATCTCTTGCTACCACGGACGAGTTTACTTGCTCGTATGTGTTGCTTAAGAATTTGGTATACCGAGTTATAAATTTAAAACTAACCCGTATCGCACGCATTAGTCCCAAATCACAAACACAGCACATAGTCGCCACTTATTACAAACATAAGCCCACGCAGGGGTCCATATCAATCCTAGAACAACGATCCTCAAGAAAACAATCCATAACATACTTCGAAATAAGCAAGACTTCTCAAAGATGATCCATACAAGATACACTCAAAGTCTGTTATCACACATCTCAACCTTAACGATCATTCTCTTCACCTGAAAATGATACTCGAAAACGTCAACAATAATGTTGGTGAGCTCGTAGGCTTGAATCAAAACCAAGTCGTTGTGCCAATATTTCAACAGTTGGACAATTGTGCAATATGGCAGTGAATATATGCAAACAAACCCATGACTTAGCATCCCCGCTAATCATGTACGATGACCTAGCATCACCGCTAGTTACCAAACCAGTATATACCAATGCTCTTGGAGCCGCAACTCCGATATGTCACTTACGCACCTAAAGGGCCTACCAGCTAGAGCACTAGATTAGGGCAGGACCACACTAGACATGGCAAATCCTTGCCAATCACATACATTGCCATGCACCTCGATGCATGCAAGTACAATCAATCCACATAATATTCACATAACAGTCATAAGCACATAAATTGTCCCAAAAACAAAACCACGTTTCGCACAGTTCTAAACACATTTGAGTAGCATTTTCCCCAATGGAAAAACAATAAAAATGAGGCTACGAGAACTCACCTCAAGCAAGTCTTTAGCAACCAAATCTCAATCACACAAGCAAATGCAACGACGTTCGCACACGTCTTAGTCCAGTTAATGTCCCATTTTAATCATTCATTTCCAAAACAGTTTCAGATTTGATGCATAGAGGTTAGACGCATGTTGTACGATTACCTTTAACGTTTTAGTGGTGTGATGGTTGACGACTTAACTTCAAACGATATCATATCTCAACTCATATCTCGGTATAATATACTTATACTATTTAAGTAAAATAGTTAATGTAACAACCCGAGTTTTAGGCCGACGTTTATCCCGAGCCATGATTCATTTTTTACGTTGAGATGGAATAATCGTTTTTCATTTTGGGCAATTTGATAAAATCATTATTTTTGGCTATTTCGCAAGCCGTGTTTCAAATTTCTATTCATTTGAGCGTTTGAGAAAATTTGAAAATTTTTCTATATTTTTCTCCGAGAGCGTGAATATTTTATTTTTGGTGTGATATAGCTTTTCTTGTGTTCTTGTAAAAACGGTGTCTAAAGTCGTGATTTACATGAGTTAACATTTTATTAAATGTTTTAAACTAAGTAAGGTTGATGAAATAAAAATAATTTTTAAATTATTAAACCTGAGCCAATTTGGCCGGTTATAAACCCGAAACAAACACCTTTGTGTTAGTTTTACAAGACTTTGGAAGGACAAGGACTAAAAGTGACAATAGCCTAATGTGTACCTCCTATATATATACCATTACACACACACTAATAATATTTTTACCAAAAATTTCATCTTGTTTCTCCCTTGTCCTCCCTTATTCGGACGCACCACCACAACCATCAAACACCGCCATCGAGTCACATGCACTACGATCCGTTTAGAAAATATTAATCCTCACATCAAGACAAACGTTTCCCACTAAGAAATTACGACATGCAATGAGTATTTTAGTAGTTGAAATTTGGTTCGAGTTCTTATCGAAATGGGTTAAAAATGGTGTTTATTGATGATAAATTAGTATTCTTGCAAGTGGGCTTCGAATAAAAAAAGTTTAGTTTGGTGTTTGGGGTTTGCGTTCGAGTTCGAACCAAAAAGAGGGGAAGAAGAAACAATATTTGTGTTGATTGTAAGTATTCTAACTACTAGTATTGTATTTATTTTCATGATTCAATTGATTATCGATATTTGCATGTGATGAAATCCGACGAAACTTGCGTCGATTAGATTAGATTAAGATATTGGGTGATTGATCGATGTGGATATCGTGTATAGGCTATTTTAGATATGTCGTGAATGGATTTTTGGTCAAAAATGGATTTTAGAGCATTTTGTAATATGTAAATTCGAGCAGAAAACAGAGCACGTATTTCGAGGGTCGAGAAATTTTAAAAACTGATTTTTGATTTAAAAATATGGTACAGTTTGTCCTAATGAACGTTTTGATAGGTGGATCGTTCCGTAACTCCTAATAACAAAGATTTTATGACCGAATGAAGTTTGAAAATTTTTATATAAAATTGACAGCTATTGTATTATATACTTGCTGTCCAGATTTTGAATGGCCATTTCGAACACTTTCGAGCCCGTTTTAGCCTTCCGGCGAACAAGAAAGTTGTCCGGAATGCCGTTTCGCTTTTGACATGTAAATTTTAGAATTTAACGATTTGAAACGAAGAAGTTAGACCAAGCCGATGGTTAAAAAATAAAGTATATATTAAAAACTGCGCAGAAACTTGCAGGGGGTATTTTCGTGATTTTATTTCGAGTTTCGGGTCTTGGGTAAAACTAAAAAGTTGTCCGAAATATCGTTTTACATCAAATTGCTTCAGAGTCCGAGTCGTGAACATGTGATTTAGCGGGTCGTTTTGGACGCGTCAGATTTATGGAAAATATATATGATAAAAGTCAAATAAAGTCAAACGTTGACTTAATGCGCCGTTTAAGTTGTCGAAAGACGATATGGGTTAGTCAAAATAGTAACGACTATTATTCTATTGATAATGGTATTTTCGGAACAACGATTGCATTTAAAGATGGTGTTTCTAAAAATAGAAATTTCTATAATTAAGTACATATATACATATAAGTATTCAAGGAAAGTGTCGTCGAGGGTGTCATATGACGGCAAGACTCTAATAGATGGATACAAATAGAAAAATAAAATCTTCTATGGACTAACATGACCAAATGGTCGAACTTACTAAAAGTGGTAACTTTTCGAAAATAGTAACTTCCTAAAAATAGAAAGTTTCCGAAAATAGAAAGTTTTCAATAAAGTGATATGACATATATTTGAAAGAAAGATAGTATCTAAAGTATACTAAGAGTTAAGATCTAGGACGCGCAAGTGGATTTCTCATCGCATGTGTAATTTATACGATTTTTATCGTTGCGATGTACGCATCGTTCGATCGTACTTTATTATGTAGTAACCGAGCGACATAATTATAGGTCGCGGTCGAGTTCATTGACGAGACGCTTCGTGATTGATATTTTATTGATCGTGGTCTTCGATCAAGGTGAGTTCATAGCCTCGCTTTTGAACTATTTTTGAATGTTTTATAAACCCGCGAGGGAATACATGCATGTTTGAAAGTTTATGAACCATAGCATTTTATCCTACTTGTTGTTGCTGTTTAATAAATTAAACATAAGCAAGTTTATTACGTGTTTGATGTTGTTTGTTTGCGAAAATGGAACGCAAGTGTTTTTTATATGATAATATAATTTCATTGCCATGAGTATATGCCTTTTGCTGTGTGACCGTTAATTACCGAGGAGGTAAACGCTGAATGCATTAAATAGATCTATTGGGTTTGACAACCCTGTCCGGGGTCTGAATCCGATGGTGAACACCCTGTAACGGACATTCTGTATTGAGTCTAAGGGTGGTGGCAACTACCCGGTCAGTTATTTTATTATAATGATAATTGTGGATAAGGTTCGTACATACGGCTCATGCAAGTTGGAAATGTAGTGTGGCTTGCCTAGCTAGCAAGTCATACATGTTTTTTTTGTGGAACCAAACTGCGTTCTAAGGTTATAAAGGTTTTGTGGAACCAACTATATGTTCTAATCTGTTACTATAAAACACTATGAATTCACTCAACCATTTAGTTGACAGTTTTTATAAGGCATGTATCTCAGGTTTTTAGGTGCTTGTGATGGCATGATGGGATGAAACGGGGTTTCAAGGCTTGGAACTCGTGAAATATTTTATATTTTGACTTAGAGCTCTATGAGAGCTATGTATGTGATGTTCTAGTGACATGGATGGATTGGGCTAGGTTGCCATTGTTACCTTAGATTTCATCATGTCTCGATATGATTCAGATTTTGGGAAAATGTAGTGATTCCCTCTAGCACTCTTTTGCGCTTGTGTCTTCTTTGTTTACCCATATGCTTGTTTGGGTATTCTTTATACTTGCTATGATCTTTAACTTTAAATCAACCTCGTGACATTTTACAAATCACTGATTTTGACCTATGAATCTTTTTTAAACGCTTATCAAAAAAAAAATATTTATGAATGCCATTCTACAAAGCATGCCGATTTTGAACCACCTAAAATTTTTTTTATGCAACTATAACAAAAATGATATTTTTATAGATGATGGAAATTTTCAAATTGTATATTGACATAGAAGGTTACTTGGACATGACCTTGTGGAAGAGATTTTAATTGAACTAGTTGTTGTAAGTAAGCTTAGGAGGGACTATGGAGTTTAGGTCGCCTAAGAAGTAGACCGGTTGCTGGTTATAGCGAGACTTAGTATGAAGTCAGATTGAATATCCGCATGCCGTGTAACGGCGAATTTTCAAGAACTAGTATTGGCATAGAATGTCACTGCGAATGGATATGTATATACATATACCCGATAGTTTATGTGACAAATGAATGAAATTGGTTAGGTGGTGAGATACCGAAATACCTGATACCGACATTGAGAAAAGATCTTCTTGAGGTCATAAGACCCCCAAAATAGATGAAAGCAGGGTATTGACAACTCCGATATTGGATGTGTGAAATGGAGAAGACTTCTCCTACATCAAATTTATGTATTTCCTTGGTTATAGCAACCGATGTCCGTGAAGAAGACTTCTTTCCCCGAAATGGAAAGTAGTGGTAATGTTGTTTAACGAGTGTATCTTGATCGCCGAGGACAGGTATAGAGAGCTACGCGACGCCTGACTCAAATTTGGGTATAGTATCTCTTACTCCTTAACGAAGAGACTCGAAATGCATGTAGAGGATATTTTGATCAAACTAGTCGTTGTAAGTTAGCTTAGGAGAGACTATGAAGTTTAGGTAACCTAAGAAGTAGACCGGTTGCTTGTTATAGCGGGACTTAGTATGAAGTCAGATTGAATATCCGCATGCCGTGTAACGGCGAATTTTCAAGAACTAGTATTGACATAGAATGTCACTGCGGATGGATATATATATATATATATATATATATATATACATATACCCAGTAGTTTATGTGACAAATAAATGAAATTGGTTAGATCGTGAGATACCGAGAAACCTAATACTAACATTGAGAAAAGACCTTCTTGAGGTCCTAAGACCACCAAAATAGATGAAAGCAGGGATTTGATAACTCCGATATTAGATGTGTGAAATGGAGAAGACTTTTCCTACATCAAATGCTTGTGTTGCCTTGTTTATAGCAACCGATAGCCGTGAAGAATACTTCTTTCCCCGAAATGAAAAGTAGTGGTAATGTTGTTTAACGAGTGTATCTTGATCGCTGAGGACATGTATAGAGAGCTACGCGACGCCTGACACAAATTGGGTGTAGTATCTCATACTCCTTGATGAAGAGACACAAAATACGTAAAGAGGAGCGAATGATTGAAACTCTAGTAAAATTCAATAGCGACATCCGTTACCATTCTGGAGGGGCAATCGAAGTAGACAACACCTTGAGTCAAAAAGGAATAAAAATTAGAGCTTGGATAGGTTGCTTAAGGAATGTGCGTGGTTGCCTCGACCCAATTAGTGGTATTGTTGTGTGATATTAATATATATATATATATATATATATATATATATATATGATATATTTAATATATAAAAAGATATATATATATATATATATTGATCGTCAAGGATTGGTATAGAACGCTAAGCGACCCCTGACTTAAAGTTAGGTGTAGTGGTACTTACTCCTTGAATGTAACGACTTTGTCGCGCAAAGCCGAGCGAGAAGATCGAGAACCCTAATGGAACTCAATGGCGACATCCGTCACCATTTTCCCAGGGGAGGATCAATCGGAATAGCTTATGCCTAGAGTCGAAGGGGATGAAGTCGTCAATTTAGGAAAATTTGTCTAGCGAATATGCGTTGTGGTCTAGACGTATCCAAACCGATAGGATGTATTGGGATTGAACCAATTATGATAATCGTCCAATAAGGGACAATTGAAATCTCCGTCTTTGGAGAACTCGGATATTGAATCCTTGATGCTCGAATAAATTCTATTGATCTTTTATGTCTCCATGCTGAATTATAGCCGCCGAGTTATGCGCAAAATGTGCTCTACGTGTTTAGGTGCTATTGGTTCTTAGGTCGCTTTAGTGTTGCCAATAATATGGCATTAAGTTTTGGATTGATGGGTATGTTTACCCGGATATGAGTAAAAAGTCGGATTGGATGGGTGTGTTTACCCGAGGGATCATTGTTAAAACGGCTTAACTATATTCAAGCCAGGTCTAATAACGAAATAGGATCGTGCTGAATAACCGCTGCCTGATATATGTAAAAAAGTATGAAAACTAAAATTGTCTAAATGCTATTGTCTGATATATGATATGGTATGGGTCGGCTAGTACGCCTACCCATGGTTTATTTGCTAAGGCTTCATAGTAAACGAGCATGGTTTATTTGCTAAGGCTTCATAGTAAGCGAGCATGGTTTATTTGTGAAGGTCATAGTAAGTTTGCGGCTTTATGTGTGTTCTCTCTTGATAAGAGAGATTGAGAATGATATGTGTTAGTTTTCTTTTTGCTAAGGCTTCATAGTAAGCGAGCATGATGTGTACTAATTATCGCCAAGGCTTAAATATAAGTGGACTTGATGAAATGCCTGAGTAAAGCTAGGCCGAAATGCGAAGTCGTTATAAAGTGGCGAATATGTGATTATGTGATTATGTATAAATAGTGCTATATTGCGTTCGATGGAGTTATGTATACTCCGGATTATTTTCGCAATCGGTGGTGCATTCGTTAATGAGACCGGGTTGGCGACGTGCGTTTTGTTTTGTTGGTAGGGTCACCAATCGAGTTTGGGTTGATCTCCCATTTTTGAGAGTGGCGTGCCGATTTTTCCCGGATGTTTCCGTGGCTTGTTTATGTCCTCTTTTGAGAAGAGAAATTGTGTATATGTGTATACTTCGTTGGAAGGTTTACCATTGTTTTTGCGTTGATTTTTCGCCTCGTATTTAGCGAATGTAACGCCGCGTATCCGTCGCGTGAGGACGCATGAGTCCGTTCGAGGATCAAAGCCTATATCTCCATGAGTGAGCTTAGGACGAATAAGTTGAATTGAGCATCGGGACGGTGCTCCCTTAAGGTGGGTAGAATGTAACAACCCGAGTTTTAGGCCGACGTTTATCCCGAGCCATGATTCATTTTCTACGTTAAGATGGAATAATCGTTTTTCGTTTTGGGCAATTTGATAAAAACCATTATTTTTGGCTATTTCGCAAGCCGTGTTTCAAATTTCTATTCGTTTGAGCGTTTGAGAAAATTTGAAATTTTTTCTATATTTTTCTCCGAGAGCGTGAATATTTTATTTTTGGTGTGATATGGCTTTTCCCGTGTTTTTGTAAAAACCGTGTCTAAATTCGTAATTTACGTGAGTTAACATTTTATTAAATGTTTTAAACTAAGTAAGGTTGACGGAATAAAAATAATTTTTAAATTATTAAACCCGAGCCAATTTGGCCGGTTATAAACCCGAAACAAACACCTTTGTGTTAGTTTTACAAGACTTTGGAATGATAAGGATTACAAGTGACAATAGCCTAATGTGTACCTCCTATATATATATATATACCATTACACACACACTAATAACATTTTTACTAAAAATTTCATCTTGTTTCTCCCTTGTCCTCCCTTATTCGGACGCACCACCATAACCATCAAACACCGCCATCGAGCCACATGCAATACGATCCTTTTAGAAAATATTAATCCTCACATCAAGACAAACGTTTCCCACTAAGAAATTACGACATGCAATGAGTATTTTAGTAGTTGAAATTTGGTTCGAGTTCTTGTCGAAATGGGTTAAAAATGGTGTTTATTGATGATAAATTAGTATTCTTGCAAGTGGGTTTCGAATATAAAAAGTTTAGTTTGGTGTTTGGGGTTTGCGTTCGAGTTGAACCAAAAAGAGGGGAAGCCGAAACAATTTTTGTGTTGATTGTAAGTATTCTAATTACTAGTATTGTATTTATTTTCATGATTCGATTGATTATCGATATTTGCATGTGATGAAATCCGACGAAACTTGCGTCGATTAGATTAGATTAAGATATTGGGTGATTGATCGATGTGGATATCGTGTATAGGCTATTTTAGATATGTCATGAATGGATTTTTGGTCGAAAATGGATTTTAGAGCATTTTGTAATATGTAAATTCGAGCAGAAAACATAGCACATATTTCGAGGGTCGAGAAATTTTAAAAACTGATTTTTGATTTAGAAATATGATAGAGTTCGTCCTAATGAACGTTTTAATACGTGGATCGTTCCGTAACTCCTAATAACGAAGATTTTATGGCTGAATGAAGTTTGGAAATTTTTATATAAAATTGACAGCTATTGTATTATATACTTGCTGTCCAGATTTTGAATGGCCATTTCGAACACTTTCGAGCCGGTTTTAGCCTTCCGGCGAAACACGAAAGTTATCCGGAATGCCGTTTCGCTTGTGACATGTAAATTTCAGAATTTAACGATTTGAAACGAAGAAGTTAGACCAAGCCGAGGGTTAGAAAATAAAGTATATATTAAAAACTGCGCAGAAACTTGCAGGGGTATTTTCGTCATTTTCCTTTGAGTTTCGGGTCTTGGGTCAAACTAAAAAGTTGTCCGAAATGTCGTTTTACATCAAATTGTTTTAGAGTCCGAGTCGTGAAAATGTAATTTAGCTGGTCGTTTTGGACGGGTCAGATTTAAAGAAAATATATATGATAAATGTCAAATAAAGTAAAACGTAAACTTAACGCGCCATTTAAGTTGTCAAAAGACGATATTGGTTAGTCAAAATAGTAACGACTATTTTTCTATTGATAATGGTATTTTTGAAACAACGATTGCATTTAAAGATGGCGTTTCTAAAAATAGAAACTTCTATAATTAAGTACATATATACATATAAGTATACAAGGAAAGTGTCGTCGAGGGTGTCATTTGACGGCAAGACTCTAATTGATGGATACAAATAGAAAAATAAAATCTTCTATGGACCTAACATGACCAAATGGTCGGACTTACTACAAGTGGTAACTTTCCGAAAATAGTAACTTTCTAAAAATAGAAAGTTTTCAATAAAGTGATATGACATATATTTGAAAGAAAGATAGTATCTAAAGTATACTAAGAGTTAAAATCTAGGACGCGCAAGTGGATTTCTCATCGCATGTGTAATTTATACGATTTTTATCGTTGCGATGTACGCATCGTTCGATCGTACTTTATTATGTAGTAACAGAGCGACATAATTATAGGTCGCGGTCGAGTTCATTGACGAGACGCTTCGTGATTGATATTTTATTGATCGTGGTCTTCGATCAAGGTGAGTTCATAGCCTAGCTTTTGAACTATTTTTGAATGTTTTATAAACCCGCGAGGGGATACATGCATGTTTTGAAAAGTAGAACACAAGTAGTTTTATACGTACTTGTTGTTGCTTGTTTTATAAATTAAACATAATCAGTTTTATACGTGTTTGATGTTGTTTGTTTGCGAAAATGGAACGCAAGTGTTTTTGATATGATAATATAATTTCATTGCCATGATTATATGCCTTTTGTTGTGTGATCGTTAATTACCGAGGAGGTAAACGCTGAATGCATTAAATAGATCTATTGGGTTTGACAACCTTGTCCGGGGTTTGAATCCGTTGGTGAACACCCTGTAACAGACATTCTGTATTAAGTCTAAGGGTGGTGGCATACTACCCGGTCAGTTAATTATCTACAATGATAAGTGTGTTAAGGTTCGGTACACGGGCTCATGAAAGTTAGAAATATGGTGTGGCTTGCCTAGCTAGCAAGTCATACATGTTTTTGTGGAATCAAACTGCGTTCTAAGGTTATAAATGTTTTGTGACACAAACTATATGTCTAATTGTTACTTGAAAACTCTATGAATTTACTCAACCATTGTGTTGATGTTTTTAAGCATGTATCTCAGGTTTAGGTGCTTGTGATGGCTTGGATGGGACGGAACTCGAATATCAGGGATTGAAAATCGATGAAATTTTGTACATTCGATAAAGTAAATTTTAAGAAAACGAGTCGTGATGTGACTCACTATAAATATATTTTCTAAACTGGTTTGGGACGTTGTAACTCTGATCTTTTTAAATAAATCGAATGTGATTTTGTTTATAAACGTCTCTCTTAAAGTCGTTTACTGTGACTCATGTGCATGTATTATGCAGTAGCACCCCAAAGTGGTTATTCCATTGCGTTGTTAATTTGAGGGTGTTACAGTTAAGTAATATAAGATAATAAATACTTATAATATACTTCGATAAGTCCATTCGGTACACTTAGTGTCACACCCCCAAACGGGGCCTGGACTGAAACACGTGTCCGGGGATGTGACGTCATAATATACATCACACAAAATCAAGTAAACGACCACTATATGGAGGTTTGATAAAACATAACTCGTTGCTTTGATTAAAAACGAAATAAGTCTTACAATATTCTTAACATAAATAAAATAGTTTTAGCATAAGCTTAACACAAATGCAGCGGAACCATAACATTTTTTAAGACAACAAGTATTTAAATTTAATGATAAACATTCTAGAAAGCCACCCGGCAATGCATGAAACATCAATTAGCACTTCAAGAATAATCCAACTAAACACCTGAGAAAACATGCTTAAAACAGTCAACATAAAGTTGGTGAATTCATAGGTTTGAATTTAGTATTAAGAGTGGACTACAAGTTCATAGCACGCATGTGACACTTATAACAGATACAACTTCACATAAAAAGTATTTACTGTTGCGCTAAGATCATGACACCGAAGCTCAATTTAAAGTAGCATATTATATGCCAAACAAGATAACAACTGCCCTAGAGGTATCTAACCAAGATCACCTAGTGAAATCCGACATGGTATATATCCGTTTGTTTGTGTCTCCCGAATCTAGTAAGCGCTACTTACCCGGATAGGAATAATTAGTCCCAATAGATATATTTACAACATTCGCACCCACTTAACCAATACGGTCGGTTAAGAAATTAACGGTTCATGATAGTTCGGGCATTAGTGGTCTATTCGCAACTTAGGTAACACGTAATCAGGAAAAGGTAACGTAAAGTAACTGTGTCCATAGTTTAAAAACAAGCGATGTTTCTCACCCCAAAGTAGTAAAGTAGAAATAGTAAAACGTGGGGCTATGAACTCACCTTAAGCAAATGGTGAGATAATAATCAATGAGGTGATATAATGCCAAGAGGTCCTACTTGCGACCTAAATCAATGACGCGTCTTAGAAAGACGAAAAGTATATGAAACTTGTACGAATCCCTTATAAGAGAAAAAGTCATCTATGTGTGTTTGTGCTTTAGCTTAATTAACAAAACGTGACTAAATAAAATTATAGAGTTTTTCGTTAAGTTTCTGCGTTTAACCGAAAATTGCCATTTTTAGTAAGTTTCTATTTTAGGAAAGTTTTTAGTTTCGAGACGTTAATAACGTCCCCTATAGTTGCTAAATCCATATTTCCATAAACGCACTAGAGAACCCTAAACGTTTAACTTCCATGTCTACCTTGCTAATATCCACTAAACTTACTATTTTTAGAAACCTTAATGTTTTCCCTAAAATATGTTAACGACATTTCTAATGATCCCAATTAATATATATGTGATACTATATGCTTCGCTATTGTTTTAAAAACTCAAATCATCCTGAGAATGTCCGAAAACCCATTTTACTATTCACATCAGCACCTACATTAACTATTTTGCCGAAAAATGTTTCAAGTTTCATTTGGCTATAACTTGGCCGTTTTAAGTCCGGTTTTAGTGTACAATATATGAAAATCTATCTACTCAAAACGAGCTATCCGAAAACTACCTTCTCGCCTAATGAAAACATTCTTAAGTGTCCGAAAACCCAAAAATAAAAACGGATCAACAACATCATTTTTCACAAATGCTTCCAAAAATCACACCAAACTTCACAATAGTGCCTAATCTATCCTAATCTCCATTCATAACTAATCCACAACAAAAACCACGCTTAATCTAGTCTAATCTCATCCCCATCAATCTTTCAACACGCTAATCACTTCTGTAACATCCGAGAATTTTCGAATTTAGTATGACGATGTCAATCTTTGACTTTTTGGGTCTGACTTGACTTATAAGAAC
>BQNB010140897.1:2162-17347 GCA_026074375.1 Tanacetum coccineum | reverse complement strand
GGTGGTTTGAGAGTGACAGGGTCAAAAGGCGGGAAAAGTGTTTTATAAAAGGTCAGGGGTGAATGTTTGAAGAATTGGCAGAAAAGGCCCTTCTTTTTGTATAACTTGATTAAACGAGTAGTCCTTATGGTAATAAATATTTTGGGACTTGGTAGTTTTGGCCCTCAAGGGTATTTGGTTGTTTTACACTCACAGTCCTTAAAAGGATTAACGGTGTTATCTGTTAAAGGGTTTTGGCTAACAGGCAGTTAAGTGACTTGGGCTTATGGTATAGGTTTTGAGCTTGTTTGTGTTTTAAAGGGGTAAATGGGCTTTTGTTTAAACTTGGGCTTATAAGCCTTCAATAAATATACTAATGGGCCGACCCGGCCCATTAGATGGGTTCAGGTAGGCCCATTAAGTATTCTTTGGTTACAGCTTCCGTTTTGACCTTTGACTTTGACTTTTGTTGACTATGGCTTCGATTTGACTTTGACTTTGACTTTTGTTGACTGTGGCTTCGAGTTGACTTTGTTTTTTCATGCTTTTCCATTCCGTGCTCATTTTTTGTTGTTTTGGCTTTGATTTTTTTCTTTTCTTGATTATCCGTTTCTTGCACAATATAAGTGAAAACATACAAATACAAAGTATTTTTGGTACATTTTTGGTCATTTAAGTCTGATTTTAAAGGTCAAATGTATGTGTAATTAAACACATAACAATGCTCATCCTGAGGGGGAGAATCGTGCAAAGCGATAGAAGATTTCTGGGTATGAAGCATATGTGTCTGGAGAATCATCGTCTGGACAGGACAATAAAGATGAACAAGGTCCATCAACTTTAATAAATCAAGAGCAAGAAGACGATTACGATTTTTGGACTGAGTCTTATGCTTCAGATGATGATGAAATACCAACGAAGCAAATGTCACAAGATATTATGGAAGAAGTATCACTGACAATTGATGAAGCAAAATTAAAGAAAATGGTTGATGAGATGTTGAGACAAAGATGTACTCCAGGAGATGAGCATCAATATCACATTGATAAAATGAAGAATTTCCTGAAAAGTGACATTCTTTAGGAAAGTAGAAAGGAAATCCTTGTTTCTCCGCATCCATGAAAGACCACACCTCTAGTTCAAAGTTGTTAGAGATATCCTGAAGCTCCACCACTATCTCTTATAAATCAAGACCTTTTGTATCTGAAGAAAGGAAGTTCAGGGCTTGAGAAGATAGTATTGTCACTTTACAAGTTTTCTGTAATTATCTTTAATGATGATGATATCGAAGAACAAACTTCAATATGGGTGAATAAGTGTGTTAAGAAATTTAATCCTTATGCTCGATATGGTGTTGAACATTGGAAGAATCCTCATGCAAAGATATTCTATATAAGGAAAAAAGAAAGAGCCTGGAAAACCAAAGGAAGTGATTTATTTGAACTCAAAGATCATTCAAGTTATCAAGTCATACTGGGAATTGGGTCATTAACACAAGTTTATCATAGAGATAGTTGCAAGAAGAGCTAATGAGTGTATTATGCCGATTACCGAGCCTGATTACAAGAATCTCAATAAGAATGATATTGAGGACATGTATTTGCTGATTATGAATGGCAAGGTACCTGACTATGCAGAAATAGGGTTGCTATGGTCTTTATCAGTAAGAGTGCATGATTTTCAACATGGAATTAAAAGTTATCAACATAAAGTTAATCTCACTGCACCAACAATATCTTTCCCAGGAGTTGAAAAACATAAAATGTTCTCCATCATCTGTAAGCTCATGCATGGAATCATATACAAGAATAGCAAGAAAGAGAAAAGGGTGATGAGACATTAAGAGATCTCACCAATGAAGAAGTTGAGTATGGATATATTCAAGGATTAGAAGGATTAAGGAGTTACAATAACATTATAACCACAAATCACCGAGTAAAAACAGAAAAATACCTCCAAAACCCCATCACTAAACAAAATCCTAAGATTTCATTAATCTAAATCCCAAATCAAAACGCACTTTATGTAATCTAAAAGAAGGTTGATTCTACGATGCAAATCCTCATTGCATTCTCTGTTTCTATATGCATCAAAACTCATTAAATCTTTTTCTACCCACCAAGTGTTTGTGATAATGTCACATCCAAAAAACTTGTTAAAATCACTGCATTCTAAGCCTGGTGAGTGTGCTACTAAATTCATAAGTATTGATGGTAAGCCTATGATGGCTAGGAGGTCCGTGACTGATACTCAACCGTCAAGGGTCGAGGGGAAAGCGGTGGGAAAGGATGGTAATCCTTTACGTACAGTTCGCCAGGCAGTAGGGGATAAGCATACGCTGGCTGCGAATGAAAAGGGTGATTATTTTAATGCTGAACAGGAGGAAACCCTGGACGAGCAACCAGTAAGTCAGGAAAATGCATGGGAAGACCCAAAAGTTCATGTTATGAAGTCTTCCTTTGTTAATGTTGTTTCTCCTGAACATAAGACACCTAAAATTAATTTTAGGTCTCTGATCAATAAGGAAAAAGTGGATGAGTCTGACTGTGTTCTACCAGTGGAAAATGTTATGGCTGCACAAAGTAAGTTTGCTAATTCTCTTGTGGGTTTTTTCGTTGGAAAAAGGGTTGCTTTTCATTTAGTTCAAAACTATGTGACTAATACTTGGACTAAATTTGGATTCCAAAAAGTAATAAAAGACGATGATGATGTTTTTTATTTTAAGTTTACTTCCATTACGGGTTTGGAGCAGGTCCTTGAACAAGGACCTTGGTTGATTCGTAATCAACCACTCATGTTAACTAAATGGACACCGAATCTAGAGTTGTCGAAAGATAAGGTCACTAAGGTCTCTGTCTGGGTGAAGATACACAAAGTACCTGTGGTTGCTTACTGTGAGGATGGCCTGAGTTTAATTGCAACTCAAATTGGAAAACCAATAATGTTAGACTCGTTTACAAGTTCCATGTGCTCTGAACCGTGGGGGCGGTTAGGGTTTGCGCGTGCTCTAATTGAAGTATCGGCTGAAAAGGAGTTAAAACAGGTGGTTACCATGGCAGTGCCGATTATTGATGGGGAAGGGTATACTAAAGAGCGAATGAGTGTGGAATATGAGTGGAAGCCTCCAAGATGCATGGAATGTAAAGTGTTTGGACATGATACTGATCAATGTCCTAAACGAGTGGTCGAAATAGAAAAAGAGACGAATGAAACCCAAAGTGATGGGTTTACTGTGGTGCAAAACAGGAAGAAAAAAGGAAAGAAGGTGGCTAATGGTCAAAAGCAAACTAATGAAGGTGTTAAAGTTGATAAATCTAAACCAAAGTATGCATGGAATGTTAAAACTACTCACAAGAATATCACAAAAACCAATGCTAACAGTGATGATGGCATTAATGTGGTGAAACTCAAGAATCACTTTAGTGCTCTTCAGGAGAAAGACGATGTTTTTATTTCTACGGATGTGGGGGAGTCAAGTGGGGGTGGTGGTGATGTGGGTGTGTTTAGTGTTCCTGTAACAGAAACTCTTGATAGTGAGAGTGAAGTTGAGGAGTTGGAAAATGAATATGCTACCAAGGATGATAATACTCAGAGGGCAAGCACTCTCTTACAAGATGTTCCCGATGTTTAGTATCGCCTCTTGGAATATTCGGGGTTTGAATCGCGCCCCTAAACAATCTGAGGTTCGGCAGGTGGTTAGTGAGAATAATTTAAGCGTATGTGCTATTCTGGAATCGCATGTGGAGATCTCAGTTTATTCTAATTTTGTTTCCAAGTCTATCGATCAATGAATTCGACAACCTAACTAGCCTTTTGTTCTAAAGGCTGTTCGGATATTCTCGGGTTGGAATACGGACCAAAGTTGATGGTATGGTGATGGCTCAATCAAATCAGGCTATACATGCTAAAGTTATACATCATACTGATAATAAAATCATTTTTTGTACATTCATTTATGCAGGTAACGATCCTAAAGAAAGGCGTGGTCTGTGGGCTGATCTTAAGTTCATAAAATATGGTGCTTGATTGCCATGGGTCCCTTTGGGAGATATTAATGTTCCTTGAATTTGGAGGATAGTTATGATGCTGTTTCTCTAGCTTGAATGCTGCCAGTGTGAGTTTAAAGAATTATGTCAAAACATTGAAGTGGTTGAATAAAATAGCTCAGGCCTTCATTTTAACGTGAACCAGAAGCCAAGAGTGTAGTATGGGATTCTAAAAAAACCTAGTATCGCGTACATGGTAACTTAGAGTTCGTTGATAAGTTCCCTGGTGTGTATGCTATTTTTCAGCCTTATAGAATATCGGATCATGCTCTAGCGGTTCTTAAAGTCCCTTTTTTATCGTTCTCTAAGCCGAAGCCTTTCAAAATTTACAACTTTATTGCGCATAAAGGTAACTTTTTAGAGGTAATAAATTCTCAATGGGATAAACATGTGGCTGGTCATTATATGTATCAGGTGGTTCAAAAGATGAAACTATTGAAAAAACCTTTTCGCAAATTGCTTCATGACCAAGGAAACTTACATGATCGTGTTAATCGGTTACGTTTTGAGCTTGATGAGGTTCAAAAGGCCATTGATATTGACCCTTCCAACCGTGCTTTAAGGGATGAAGAAACTACATATATCTATTTGTTTAATGAAGCCAAAATAGATGAGGAGCGTTTTCTTAGACAAAAGGCAAAGATTGAATGGCTTGAAGTTGGAGAGTCTAATTCGGCTTATTTTCACAAATCCATTAAGAGTCGCAATCAACGAAGTCGTATTGATGTTATAACCACTGCTGATGACATAGTGGTTAGTGGTAATTCTGTTCCGGATGTGTTTGTCTCCAATTACGAGTCCTTCCTTGGAACATATATGGAATGTGAAGACCTTAATATTAATGGGTTGTTTCACAAGCAGGTGTCAGAGAATTCGAATGCTAATATGGTCAGAGGTGTAACGAATGAAGAGATTAAAAAGGCAATGTTTGACATTGGAAATGATAAAGCTCCCGGCCCTGACGGGTATACCTTGGTTTTTTTCAAACGTGGTTGGGATGTGGTTGGTATTCATGTTTGTAACGCTATTCGTGATTTCTTTGACAATGGCACTTCTAAAGGAATTAACCACACTTTTCCAGCTCTCATTCCAAGTTACCACTCTCTTTAAAAGTCAATGTATCGCCCTATTCGTGTTTTGCAACGTTATATATAAATGCATTAGTAAGATTCTTACTAATCATATTATGGAGGGGATAAAAGAAGTTGTTAGTGAGAATCAGTCTGCTTTTGTTCCAGGTAGGCATGTATCAGATAATATTCTTATCACGCAGGAGCTTATGCATAATTATCATCGTGATAGAGGCCCTCCTAGATGCGCTTTTAAGGTGGATATTCAAAAAGTAAAAGCGTATGAACGGTTGATCTGGCGATTCATTTGGGTTTCATTCTCCAAAGGTTTGGTTTTTCATCAGTACTAATGATAAATGGATCATGGCGTGTGTTACTATTCTGCTTCTCTCCCATCATGCATTAATGGAAACATTTACGGTTTCTTTAAATAAAAGCAGGGGGTTGCTCCCAAGTGATCCTCTATCCTCATATCTTTTTTACTTTGGTTATGAAATTCTGACTCTTATTCCTAAAAAGGAGTTAGATTATCTAACACATTCCGTTATCATAATCATTGTGAGGAGTTGGAAATCATCAATGTATGTTTTGCTGACGATCTTTTTATATTTGCTCGGGGGGACGTGGAGTCAGCTAGAGTTATTATGGACTCCCTTGATGAATTCAAGCAGGTTTCAGGTTTGGTTCCTAGCATTCCTAAGAGTACGGCCTTTTTTTGCAATGTGATGCCTCACGTTAAGAATGCCATTCTTAGCATTATGCCATTTTCTGAAGGTAAGCTCCCGGCTAAATATCTTGGTGTTCTGCTTATTTCTTCTAGGCTTTTAAATAGGGATTGCAAAAATTCTTAGTTAGAAAAAGCTCAAATCGATTGGAGATTGGAAGAAACAAATCTTTATCGTTTGCGGGTAGACTTCAACTTTGTAAATCGTTGTTCTTCATGCAATATAATGGGCAGTCAGTCTTGTCATTCCTATAGGAACTGTTTCGGATATCAAGCAGCTTTATACGGGGCTTTTAGTGGTGTACTGGGGATTATAAGCGTGTAAAGCGAAAGTTTGCTTGGGATACATTTGTCTTCCTAAACAAGAAGGAGGTCTTGGTTTAACGAAATCTTGAAGGTTTTTTAATACACGCCATAATGACTACTCATATATGGAATATAGTCTTCCTCTAAAGAGTCTTTTGTGGGTGCGATGGGTACATACTTTAAAAACTTCCTGGCTCATACGTTTTGGATATCCGCCCTAAAGGCGATATGAGTTGGGGTTGCGCAAGCTTCTTCTTCTTCAACTTATACGTTACCTTGTTAGACCCTTTTTTTTGGATGCATATTGGATGGCCCATAAGGCGTCTCTATGGCATACATGTGGATTAATCAATGCCCTCTTAGTAGTTATTATCACCTAGGGAATCACTGAGAGAGGGTCGTTACTCTCCAAGACGTGTTTGCAGAAGTTAATAGAGAATTGGGGCTTAAGATGCCTACTACGTGTTAGTTAAAGCTCCAAATCTTGCGCTTATTGCTACCCCAAATATTGATATTTCTCGACATGATAGCATGAGATGGTGTGATCTAAATGGTAACCTTTCTGATTTTTCGGTAAAGTATGCATGGGAAGTCCTTAGACCACGGGGACAGCAGGTCATGTGGTATCATATTACTTGGTTTTCGCATTGCATTCCGAGGCATGCTTTTCATATTTGGTTAGTTATGAGGAGATGCCTCACAACCAGATACTTAGCCTTGGGACGTGGATGCTCAACCTGACTTTGACGCAACTCTTCGAGTTCGCTTTGTGTGTTCCCAACAAGACAGTCATGAACATCTCTTTTTTGAATGTTCTTACTCATCCAAAGTCTGGAATTATATTCGCAACTTGGCTGGAATGGAGCAAGTCCCTCCTGTTTTGGATGATATCGTGTTGTGGTTCATTCCGATGGCAAACAAACGTTCTTTTAAGAATGTTGTGGGTAAGATGTTATTTGCAGCCGCCTCTTATTATTTATGGTTGGAACGTAATAATAGGTTGTTTAAAAACATTAGAAGATCGCCTGAGGAGATACGGGATTTAATTATGACTACGGTTCGCACTCAAGCTGTATTACATCCAAGATTTAAGACACATTAAAACGAGCCATTCGAGTGGGTCCTAAGTCTCCTCTCGCTATGGAAAATGCCTTCGAATTTTATATTGTATGGTAGCTAGTCGAATGTCTTGTTTCTTTTCATTTGTCTAGAGTAGGTTCGTTTGTGGCCTGTTACAATCGATGTGTGGAAGTTCAAGCCATGGCTTGAGGTAAATGTGTGGTATCAGCCACAGTCCATTGTACCTATTTTTCGGTGATTAATATACTTTACCGGGGTAACCCTTTACCCAAAAAAAAAAAGGATTTACAATAACGATGTTAAGTATGGATATATTCAAAGAGATCTCACCAATGAAGAAGTTGAGTATCTGAAATTGTTTGAAGAAGAGATTGAAGTATCAAAATCAGATGAGAAGATGGGAGATGTATGTGAATGGAAGACCACTTGGACCACAAAGAGAACGCCCAGAATAATTGACCCTTAAGGGGAGATTGTTAGGTTCATAAAAAGTGTCAATTATGTGATTTAGTTATTAGTCTTTATTTTGTTTAGAATAAAGTAGTTTGTAATAAGGTATATTATGCTAAAAGTAAGAAATAGAGTAATAGCCAAAAATAGGGGACTAGAAGTGAACATTAGAAAAATAAAGGAAGGAAGCCTCCTCCGATCTCTTTCTCCTATAAATACCCCTTCTAATCATCATTAGAATGTGATGCCTTGTAATAAACTTTTCCTTTTTCCCTCCATTTTAAAAACATTTGAAATTTAAATACTTGCCATCCTCTATTATTCTCTCCAAGCTTTCATGGTTGATTATGTATGATTCAAGATAAACAAGACCTAACGTCTACACATATAGAACTTACTTGCATCTTAAATCAAAGGACGACTTTTAAACTATTTTTCAAAATTTACCCATGACAAGGATCCAAAAGTAAATATTTAAAGGTGGGGTATCCAATATGCATCCTTTGTGAATACACATGAGTTTGGCGGAAATAATCCATATATTCAAATAATATAACCAGCACTTACATTTGCCTTATGTAACAATATTTCCATATTATTAACCAACAATGGACATATTTAGAATGATAAATCATTTAAGGATTAGGCATGCAAATATAGAATAACAGTTATTATATGAATGAAAAACAAACATCAAGTATTTTTTATCCATCAGAAAGTAAAAACTGTCTTACAATTCCAAATTATCCAAATACTAATAAACACAGATTTACATGAGACTACTAGCTGGTATCATTCCTATTTTCTCAGTCAATTCAGAATGTTTAGGAAATGCTAAAGCCTTTATGAAAGAGTCAGCTAAGTTGTCATCCGTGTCAACTTTTTCTATCTTTACATCACCTATTTCTATAGTTTCTCAAAGATAGTAAACTTTTAGGCGAAAATGTCTTACACCTTTAGTGACTCCATGATCTTTCACTATTGCTATGGCTCTAGTATTATCACAATACATATTTATGGGTTCTTCAATTATGGGAACAACACCAAACCCATAAATGAATTTACGAATCCATGCAGCCTCTTTCGATGCGTCAAAACAACGATATATTTAGCATCTGTAGATAAGGTTGCAAAAATACTTTGCTTTATGCTTTTCTAGTCAACAACATCTCCATTTAAAACGAATACATATCTAGTCTGAGACTTCATGTCATCAGCATCCGTCAGATATCTAGCATCAGTGTAGCCAGCAACCCTGAGCTCTCGTATCGTATCACCTCTGTAAACAAGAAACATATCTTTCGTATTGTGAAGATACTTTAGAATGTTCTTCACAGCAGTCCAGTGAGCATCACCTCGATTCTATTGAAATCGACTTGTTATGTTTTGAGCGAACGCAACATCAGGATGAGTACATCTCACAGCACACATAATTGATCTAACAGCTAAAGCGTATGGGATATTTTGCATGTGCTGAATTTTAGCAGGTGTTAAAGCACCTTGAGATTTACTAAATTTTAGCTTTTCTTCAATTGAGATCATTCCACCTTTGGAATTTTCCATATAATATCTTTTCAATATTTTCTCAATGTAGCACTTTGACATAATCCAATTAATCGCTTTGATCTCTCTCGATAGATCTTGATTCCAAGAATATATGCAGCTTCTCCTAAATCTTTTGTAGCAAAACATCTTCCAAGATAGGATTTTACATCTTGTAACATTAGAATATTGTTTCCCATGATCAATATGTCATCGACATACAAGATTAGGAAAGTGACATAACTCCTACTAGCTTTTACATATACACATGGCTCATCATGATTTTGAATGAATCCAAATTTCTTAATTTCATCATCAAATCGTTTATTCCATTGCCTAGATGCTTGCTTAAGTCCATAAATGGAACGTTTTAGCTTGCTTACCCGGTTTGGAAATTTTTTGCTGAGAAAAATTCAGGTTGCTCCATGTATACCTCTTTATTGAGATATCCATTGAGGAAGGCAGTTTTAACATCCATTTACCAAATCTCAGTCATAAAACGTAGCTATGGCTATAAGAATCCTAATAGCTCTAATGTCTTCAACAGGAGAAAAGGTTTCTTCATAATCAATCCCTGAGGTTTGAGTGAAGCCCTTTACTACCAAACGAGCTTTATAGGTGTGTACAACTCCATCTATGTCAGTCTTCTTTTTGTAGAGCCACTTATGACCAACAATTTTTACGTCAGGAGGAAGATTAACTAACTCAAAAACATCGTTATCTTTCATGGATTGCATCTCCACATTCATAGCATTAAGCCATTTGTCAGATTCAGGATCCAACAATGCGGTTTTATAGTTAGCGGGTTCACCGAGATCCCCTAACTTATGTTCCTCAGCATCGACGTATAAACACATTCGATCTGGGCCACGACGTGTCCTTGTAGACCTACGAATGGGATTGATATCACTTTGAGGTTCATTAATTTCTTGATCATCCTCTTCATGATTTGAGCTAACGTCTAAAGAGGGATGCGTATCTTCTTCTTGAATAATTTCAAGATCTTCTAAACTCCTACTTGCTTCATGATCTATTACATCATTCTCAAAGAACTCATCATTCCGGGTAACAAAGACTTTGTTCTTGGGTGTGTAGTAGAAAGAATATCCCATCATTTCCTTTGGGTATCCTACAAAGATACACTTAAAAGCTCTGGGATCTAGTTTGTCAGGTTTGGTAAGTGATCACACTTAACAAGTGCCTCACAACCCTAGAGTTTTAAGTAAGACAGCTTAGGGGCTTGCCCATGCCACACTTTGTATGGTGTCTTATCAACCTTCTTAGTTGGAACCATGTTGAGAATGCGTGCAGCAGACTCAAGGGCATAATCTCAAAAGGACTTTGGAAGAGTTGTTTGACTCATCATAGATCGAACCATGTCTAGCAGTGTTTAATTTCTCCTCTGACAAACCATTATGTTGTGGCGTATAAGGAGGAGTTATATGGGCAATAATCCCATGATCCCTTATATGATCCAAAAACTACTGACTCATATATTCACCTCCACGATCAGAACGTAGTGATTTTATGGTCTTCCCGAGTTGGTATTCTACTTCCTTTTGAAACACTTTGAATGTTTCAAACACTTCATATTTATCTTTAAGCAAGTAAACATATCCATAACGACTAAGGTCGTCAGTAAAAGTGACGGAGTAACAAGCTCCTTGTCTTGACATAATCTTAAATGGACTACATACATCGGTGTGGATTAGTCCAAGTAGATCTTTGGCCCTTTCCACTTGATGTGAATAAGGTTTTTTAGCCATCTTTCCAGACATACAAGCAACGTATTTTTCAAAAGATTTGATGTCAGTTGAATCGAGAAGTCCATCATGTTGTAACTTCTCTATGTGTTTCTTGTTAATGTGTCCAAGTACGACAATGCCACAAGAAAGCAGAGTCCAAGTTAAGCTTGGATCTTTTATTGCTAACAACATATATAAAACTATCATTTGTAACAGAAGAAGACATAACAAATTCATAAATAGTATCCATGCGATAGCATTAAAATAAATCAAAATATTCTTTGAAACTAAAATTGAATTGTCATTCCCAAAGCGGTTAACAAAACCATCCTTGTACAAAAGTGAAACTAAAATGATGCCTCATGTAATATAGAGAGCATAATGAAAATTGTGTAAGATTAAAACAAGTCCACTAGGAAGACACAAATGAAATTCTCTAATAGCTTCAACTGTTGTATGATGACCATCGCCCACATACAGACTTAAAGCTCCTGGCTTCAGCTTCCTACTTCCCATGAGACCCTGAGTAGTTATACAAATATGCGTACCACAACCCGTATCATAAACCTAAGATGTACTAGGCAAATAGTAGAGTTCTATGGTGAAAATACCTGAAGTGCTAGCTACTTGAGATAACTTCTTCTTTTTCATCAACTTAGCTAGATAAATGGGACAATTCCTTCTCTAACGACCTACTTCACCACATTGGTGGCAGATCGCATCCTTCGCAGGATTATCCTTCTTGGGTGTTGGAGGATTCTTTGGTTTGGGAGCATAAGATGGCACAGGCACAAGTGCATTACCCATCTTTGCTTTGCCTTTCCCTTGATTCCCCTTAGCAGCCTTATGCGATTTTTTCTTTTGGTTTTTCTTGATCCTTCCTGCTCTTATAGCATGAAGAGCAGGTGCAACTTCTCTTGGAGGCAGGGTTTTCTCATGTAGCTTCAGCATAGCATGCATCTCAGTCACAGTCTTCCCTATGCTTAGTGAAAACAAGATAAGGCTAACATATAAGTTTTGAGTTATATCATGACCAATAGGTTCCAAGTTGTCTATATAGCTTTTCATCTTAAGAACGTAAGAGCTGACGGACTGCCCTTCTTCTTGTTTACATGCGTGGAACTCTTGCACGGTCAGAAGAAGTTCCTGATCTGCCTCTTGTACATAAAACGTTTTCAGTTCCTTAAGCATATCATATGCACCAAGGTGTTCCAGATTCTTTTGGATATCTATGTCCATGGTCATAACCATAAGCCTAGCAATTTCATTCTGAGCCTTGACCCAAGCTTGATGCGTGGTCACGACATCCAAAGAATTTACTTGTCCCTTAGGTGAAACTGGCAAAGTAGGAATTGGTTGTTCCAGGAATGGTAACTTGTCTTCAGTAGAGAGCATAATCTGAAGATTGCGATACCATTCCATGAAGTTGTTTCCAATTAATTTTTGTTTTTTAAACAACGACATGAATAAAGAATTGTTTACTATGGTGGTAGTCATCTACAATTTAGAAAATGTTTAATTTTATTAGTATTTTTGATAATTTAAATTTTAATAGAATTAACTACCTAATTAATTTACTAATTAAGACTAAGACCCAACTTGACCTCCCACTTATTAACAAAGGTCTGACCAATACAAAAACAAGTAGGGCAAGAGGTAAGCGATGAACGTTAATTGCATTTGCTAAAACTCTTAGATTTATGAGACCGGTCTAGATATTAGTAAACACGTAATAATTTCAAGAGCATGTTTAGTTCTCATCTTATGCCTCGAGCATGAGGTCTAACCAGGACTATCCGATTTATGTCTACCAAGCAAGAACGCACAAAAATAGTTGGAGGTCAGACGAGTGAACTGTAATTTCCATAGGTTGGAATGACCCTGAGGTCTGACCAGAGCGGCCAAGCCAAATGCACGTGTTCTTGGTTGGATGGCATTGACTTAAAGTTTAACTATGGGGTATACACATAAAAGTGTCAAAAGCGTGTACAAAGAGGCATGCAAAACAACTTTGTAGCACTAATTTTAAAAACCTTTTATAAATGACATTGTAGTGATTACATTGGTTCTCGGTAACTCCAATCGCACGCCAAAGAAGCGGAGAACCAGGTCAGCGCGAAGCGTATTAAAAACCTGGATTCTTTAGGAATGTCCGCCTTAAACTTCTCTTATAGTTTGTTCTAGTGGATGAGCCGTACTTCCCAATAATCCATAATGTCCAGTTTTTAATTAATCTTGAAATCAAGTTTCATAGTTTAGAGTCTTATTAATTTTCTCAAAAATCAAGTTTTCCACGAAACAAATAGCAGGTCACAATGAACATGTATTTAGGCGTGTAATTAATAGACTAGTTTTAATATCATCTTTCACTATAAGTATTAGTCCATATTGCATACATATTAGGCGTGTAAACGAGTAATCAAGTAAAAATATGCACATAAAAGACTATAACTAAAGATGACATTAAATAAACAAGTAAACATGTAAAATCCGAGTTCTCAAGCGAGTCTTCCCCAATTGGAGAACCATAAGACCCTCACTAGGTTTTCATCAATGTGCCTAGATCGCCCCATTCATCACAAAAGTGATTGAGTAGGTCTTATGGCCGAAAAAGGAAACAAAATCAGACTAAATATATAAAAGATCTAGTTTCCAAAAATAAAAGATTTTAATTACTATAATTAAAAATTAAAATCTTTTAGATATAAAGTGTGATCTACTATAAAAAGAAAACAAATCTACTTAATTAACAATTTAATTTTTATTCCTTTTTTAACCTATATTAACAATTAATAGTTTTCAAGATCTAGATCTATAAATTTTATTTAAATTATGGCAAGGATTTGCATAATATTTGCCATATTTGCAAGAAAACAATAAATAAAATATAAAATGCAGCAGATCAAGCGTGTGAATTAAATCTAGGCGTGTACAATTCAAGACATAATATAATTCAAAAACGTGTAACCCTAATGCCAAAACGAGTTGACTCGTGATGCCACTGTTGGGATTTAACAAACTAGGTAACCAGTATAGCTATGAGTACGCAGCGGAATGGATCTAGTTTTAGCACAAAGATTAACACATAATAAAGGAATAAACTAACCTTTAAGCTTTAGATCCTGGAAACGAATTAGCAGTTAAATTACTGCCTCTACGGTTGCTCATACAAACACGTCAACCAAGTATGAGTCGATTTCTAGTCTACCTTCACGAACCAAATACCTTGTGTGGAATCGATTCCTAAATGCACCACTTTAGCTAGAACCGAAAATCAATAAACCGAATAAACTCTAATTCGGTTAGGGTTTTAAACCGAACCAAAAAACCTAGAACCGAATAACAAGAAACCCTATTTAGGGTTTGTCGTTACAACGAGCTAGGAGAACACCAATCGAGTACCACGTGAGAACCTTGAATCACCAAACAATGGAGAACAAGAGAAACCGAATACCCTATAAGGGTTTTGTCGATTCGGTGAAGGGAGAAGAACCGAAAACCCTTAGGGGTTGTTGGTTCGATTTCGGTGAAGGGAGAGGAGAGAACAAGGAAGATTTTAGGGATCTTTTGTTATTGTGAATGAATGAATTATGAGGTCTAGGGTGAGGGTATATATAGGCTCCCAACCCTAGTTCTTGTAGGACAAGATAACCTCTAATTCTATACTTATCACAATATACTTTCCTTATCTCCAAAATTGAACCAAACACCCTTCTAGAATCCCATAGGGGGCCGCCCACTATAGGGCACCTCTAGGGTTCGGGTTTTGTTCAATTTGGTCCTTTGGTTTATATATTTAAACTATTCGTTAAGTTAGTTATACTAGTAACGTAAACTAACGACTATTTAAATATTTATCGTGAAGTAAAACATACTCTTCGTGTTTAACGCGTGTGCCCCCAATAGGCTCACATATTTCTAACGTATAACTTGCGAAACCGACTAACATATTCCAACAATAATGTTGTACGCCATGTTCGCATATAAACCTCGATGGCGACAATAACACTATGCCTTGAATGATATCCCATGCTTGACATACATACGTTTTTGAGTGTCATACTTGATGTTGATTAAGTACTTCTTTTATTTATTAAAACCTGCTTGGAATCTAGCTACAGATGAGTATATATAGTTGGTATCTTATTTGCTAATCCTCATCACTGGATAAATTTTTTCTCAGCTTAACCTCCAAATTTTCCCTGAAAATTTTGTTTCTTTTATATATTGTTCCACTTGTTAC